>CM017439.1:2043083-2144036 GCA_007726485.1 Eragrostis curvula | reverse complement strand
GAAAACCCCCTAACTCGGATAAAGGTTATTATCCAAGTCCCTATCTGTTTTCAAATTGGACCCAGTGCGGCCGGCGCGTGACGGCGGCGGGCGGGGCGAGGAAAAGCCCGCCGCCGGCGACGAGGACAGCGATCTCAGCCATACCACCTCCCTTGTAGCTCCAGGTGATGACCTGTTCGTCCCGGCAGCCTTCTAAGAAGTAGCGAAGGCACAGCGCGGTGAGATCTTGCGGTTAAATGAGAGGAGAAGCGTTGATGGTGCGGTAATGGCGGCGGCGGGCTTTGTGAGGAGGAAGCGGTTGCGGTGGATGCGGGACATACCGGGTAGGAGAGTCTATTCGCGACTAGAAGTGTGTCGCCGGCGTCGGTGCAGAGGGGGCTGGCTGCCATGGCGACCTCGGGCTCAGAGGCGGGGTGAGAAGCCGGTAAGCGCTGCCCTGCCCGTTCTGGTTGCAGATTTTTGACGTTTCAAATTGGATTTTGAAAATGGATTGGAATGCGGTTTAGTATCTTTTATGGATGCTAGTTCATGTTTGCTGCATTGAACTTTGCTTACTCGACTCACTGTTACTTGTGAGTTCTGAACAGAATCACATCCTGCTCAAAATGGCAAACTCCACTGCATTTTGTTATCCAAATGGCAAACTCCACTGAAAATAATCCTTTTGCCGCATCAAAAGGAAAGTTACAGCTGCTGAAGCTGGAGAAACATTGGGTAGCACTGCATTTTGACCATTCAGTTGATCGATTTCCCTTCTCATGGGCTCTTGCTTCCAGTGCAAATTTCGACAAACCATCTGCTCCAAGTACCGAAAGGAACTACCCCGCAAGGGAGTACGTTAAATCTGGGAAAAGTTTCCACAGAAATTAGGACAACTTGACAAAGGTTTACTACATTCAAGGGATCAACAAGCACTGCAAAACAGCACGGAGTGTGTTGCTGCAAAACAGTAAACTGAACTAAAATTATGCGCACTAACACGGAAGAAACCAAAAGCGAATGTTCGTTCTCCTGTCGTGTGTCCTATTGATGTGAACATCATATCATGTTCTGCATTCTCATTTGCTAAAATCCTGTGCTGTCCACTAGTCTATTGGTACTTCCACCTCCATCTTTAGGCCAGGATGGTCGATTATCTGAAAGCATAGCACAGTGTGATCTTAGACAACTAAAAATACTGATATATGTATTGAAAAACGATATTCTGATGAGTCCTGGTTAGATATAAGGCGGGCACTGAATCTCTGAATGAGGACTATATTGTATGCATAATGGAGACATTGGTGGACTTGATGAAAAGACGAAAGCAGAGGATTGGCTACCTGAATAAAATCGTCCAATGATAGTGTGCAATCCTTGAGTACCCCGCGTCTTCCAGTACCTTAGTCAATACTTGCTGAAGAGCATCAGGAGAGTTTGTGTTACTTTGATATTCTACTTTGCATCATAAACTTATGGGAGGAAAATTCAGATCTAGAGTGCTTCAGTTAAACAGTTGCAATGGAAAACGATGTGTATCACTACCACATACCAATAGATGAGAACAGAAAAAACATACTAGAAGATATGAATACAACTTATTGGACCGCAACACATTATACACAGTTTTTTGAAGTATGAGCATGCTACTTATGCTACTTCCAGTATTTGCTCGAACAAACCAATAGTTTCAGGATCTTCGGTTTAGAACAAATTATGCATGCTTTAAATTGATTGCATGATGACAGTTGGTCGAATAGGAAATGCGAAAAATTTCATGATATTGTTTTTCATATATGAGGTTATATTGCATGCCACACGTCTACTGACCCAGTATAAGATTATTTGTTTCATATTAAGTGAGCACCTCTCTTTGTTCCTCAGACATGAATGACCCTGTTAGATCCCGTAAAATCTCTAGCAGGTCCTTGAAGGTTACTCTCCCTTGCCATCAATGTCATAAACCTTAAATATCACTGCATCATCAGACAGAAAATAAAAGGGTAAGTATATTATCATTAAGAGTCTCCCATTCAATATCGAGACGCTCTTAAGAGTTGAGATCAATTTAATAGGAGTAGAGCAATGAGATAGAAACAAGAAAATTAAGCATTACACTCGATCTTTGCTGAAGACTGGCCTTTGCACTGAAAGTAGAAAGAAAGGCAACAAAATCTTTGAAGTTCAATCCATCAACCATCCGTAACAACCTCTGAAAAAATGGAAGAGGAACTCAAAATCGTAAGCAGTAAAGTGTTTGCCCCTGGTAGAGATTGTCATAAATAATTTAGTAGGGTACGGGGATAAATAAACATCCTGTTTCACATGATGTAGTACTGAGTATGCTGGGAGCATGGGACATTCTGCTACAAAAATTTGCATTCAGGTCAGGTTGTGTGGCCAACTCTAGCTGTGCATCCTCGTTGTAAAATTTCTTCAAGACAGTGCTACTGATATTGTTCTTTGCTGGTGGCCACCATATACAGTAAGTACTACAGAGTGTGAGGAATCTAACCCAACATGTCCAAAATAAAACACATTGAGGTATGTCCAAATAAAACACATTGAGGTAGAAAATGATAGCCAATCTGCACATCTGATGAGTATATCAGTGAGTCATGTAAGGTAGGAGTACTAGCTTTGTGAGGGCAGATTTGTGAACAAGGCAAAAGTACAGCACTGTAATGACAATACTCTGCCCAATCCAAGAACAGTTGTGCAGTTTTCGCATAAATAGCAACGTACAGTGCAAACGGATTGCCGGGAAAGAACGGGACAAAAGAACAAGGTCCCCACGGGTGCAGGCAGGGAGAAGAAAGTGGATCATCGGACCTTGGAGAGCGGGTTGAGGGAGAACTCGGGGATGGAGAGGAACTCGTCCTCGGAGATGAAGCCCTTGGCGCTGCGGTCGAGCTGGCAGAACCGCTCGTAGAGGGAAACGATCTCCTGCTGCGAGACTGAACGAAACAGCAATCACATAATCAGACGAAACAGCCATGGAAAAGACAAAAGAGGATACCCAATTGGGAAAGATTTGTCTAGGGCCGCTACTTACAGAGGTAGTTGCAGTGCTCCTGCACCTCCTCGATGTCGTACTGCGTCAGCATCGACGACGCGTTGCCCATGGCTGTCGTCTCCCTTCCCTCTTCCTCTCTCCTCTCGAACAGCCGCTGCCGAAGCCGCTCTTCTTGTTGGAACCGAAGGCCGTGCGCGCGGCGGAGTGGTTGGTATTTAACGTTAGCCGATCTTTCTTGGAATTGGCGGTGGCGTCGTTGGAGATGAGATGAGAACGAGGCCGCCGCGGCTGCGTGCGGTTGGACGGAAGCAGGGCGGGGAGGAGGGAGGAGAAGGAACGGGACGACGCCGTCACGCCAAGTATATCGGCCGTATATTCTCGGGTGATCGGGGCTCCGGGACCAAATCCGCCAATGCGACCGAGCATTCATGAGCCTACGTGTCATGGACCGCACGGCCGTTTCGCCGTTATTTATTGTACTACGTGGGCTGCTTTCTGCCCCTTCGGTTTCGACGGGGCCGCATTTGTCGCCAAGATGGAATGGGCCGAGGTTGAAGATGTATTCGGCCTGCTTCTGTTCCTTGTGCGGACACTGATCCGTGATCCCTGCAATTTTTTCACCACCAGACAAGCAGAGCAGGGATATTACAGGCGACTGCAGGTAAACGATTTCATCCAATAAATAAGGAATCGATGATCCAGGGTGTGAGAAATAGATATACTATAATTTCTTTGAATCTAACAAGGATATCGAACCGGGGGGTACCAGGGCATTGAGACATATAAATGTTGAATGCATGCTCTAGGATTTGATTGTGTCACTATGGCATCGTTTGCTTCCATCCAGATTATATAATCTATAAGCTGAAATAAATGGGTCTTAAATTATAGGTAGATTATAATACCCTCGCAAAAAAAAATAGCTAGATCATAATAATTCGCAGGCCATGTTATTATAATCTAATAAGTTGTTCTCCCTAGCTTATAGATTATATAAACTTGATTATATAATCTGGGTATGATCTATATATGGAGAGACATCGCAAACTGGTTGGGCCATAGAAACTATTCATATTAGTAGCTCGAAGAGCGACAAACAATAGAAACAGTCCTACTACTGTTGAGATGGGTCTTGTTGGCAACAATAAGAGCGTTGTGTACTCCATGGCTCTTGTGCTGGTGGCTCTCGTGGTGCTGTCTACTAAGTTCCCAGGCGGTCATGCGTGTAATAAGCACTTAGTAGCATAGTTTTTGAGATGGTCGTGTCTGATCTGATGCTGACTGTCGCGCGTTGCATTCTGCAGCTGAGGGGAAAGTCTTGTGTTTCAGAGACGACAAGTGCATCGTACTCACGTGCACCCAGCAATGCCGCAGCAGGAGCATGTATCCGGAAGATTCGTATTGTAGCTTTACAGATGAGCATATAATGAAGTGTTGTTGCCAGCTAACGCCGCGCCAGGGAGGAGGCGGCGGCGGTGCTGGGGCTGGTGGCGGCGGACAACACGGCGGCGGCGGCGGTGCTGGGGCTGGTGGGGGGCACCACGGTCACGGCGGAGGAGGACATCACGGCGGTGCTGGTGGCGGCTTTCTTACGTGAGCAGAGTTTTATGCATGCATGCACGTTATTACAAGTTCATCACTTTTCTGCATGTATGCGCAGTGAACCGTGGGACGCAATAAAGTTGTTTTTACAAGTTGACTACTTTTCTGACGAGACCATATCCCCTGAAATTCCTGCACGTTGTGACGTGACCACTGACATGTGGGGCCAGGCCCACGGGTTAGTGAGCACGTCTCGGGGAATCTTGGCTCTTTTCTGTCCCCATGACCGTAGAATCTACTATTTCTTTATAAGTGCAACCAACTAAGAGTATTTCTTTGCAACCACATTGAGCCACATCACCTCAATTGTTCTATCCGTCCGATGTTCATAGTGTGTTTATTTCGTCCGTTGGATCCTGTGTCCTCATACCGTAATCCAGTTTGTTGAAGATCAAAACTGCCACCGTTACTGGGAGATAAATTGTTTGCCTCAGCCTCGCTTCTTCCCCGAGCCATGAATTCAATACATTGCAGAGCGAAATTGTTACCATGGACTAGCTCAGTTCACTAGCTAGAACGTTTTCATTGCCATCAATATTCAGTTTCGGCAACGTACGTTTTCATGGTTCGACGGTCTGTTCCCCTTCTCTGGCGAGAGGTCGTCCCTTATGCGCATAAATTACCATCGCTCGCTTAATCCCAGCCAACCGAACAGGGCGTCTCTCTCTCTCTCTCTCTCTCTCTCTCTCTCTCTCTCTCTCTCTCTCTCTCTCTCTCTCTCTCTCTCAGATATGTTGCTGCCATTGCGGTGCCTCTGCAACCAAAACAATTGTTTTTGTCACCGCATCCTGCTACTGATTCTTTTTTCCCAATAGTTGCTGCTTCTTCCATACGTCGAGTTTTTACTTTTAGTGATACACTTTATCATTTTTCCTCCTACGTTTGAATTGCAGGAGCATAAATGTGTTAAGGAGGCAATAATCAGAAAGAATTTGTTCGCTTGCTATTCCCAGAGACATCAGAAAATGTTGCATGTTGATTCATTGAGATAACCTCTTATGTAATTATTTTATTCATTAATTAGTACTGCTACAAATCTTTTCTTTCAATAGTTGTTGCTTCTTTCATTTGTCTCGAGGTTTTACCTTTGATAATATGCTTTTTTTTGTCTATGATTGAATTGCAGGAGCATAAATGTGTCGAGCGGGCAATAATCAGAAAGAATAAATTCACTTGATATTCCCAGAGAGGCTGAGACATCAGAATGTGTCCCTTCATGTCGTAATAACCCCCCTTATGTGCTTATTTGATTCTTTAATTATTAATGCTACTACTCAATTCCTTTTGATTGAATAAGGTTTACCAATTCGAAGTCTGTAGTATATCTTCTCTCGAAAATTGTCATTGTTTTTATCCACTAAAGATTCCTCCATATATACTACACAATTGACAAATGCCATGCATAGTTTTGGTGATAGGATAAATGCTGTACTATTATTGATTTCAATTAAATGTTATCATAAACAACTGTTACTACATTACATGTCACTCCTCCGGTTTCACAAGTGTAACTCACAACCATGAATGTGCATTTTTAACAGCCTTTGAAAAGGTTTTCCCTCGGTGACACTTATTACCAACTTTGATTTTACCCAAACTTAAATCCTTACTGTGCCTTTTCTTTTGTGTTATCAGCTCATCTTTTTTTTTTTTAGGTTATATGATAGCACATCAAAACCCTCATATGAATTGCTTTGCGCAACAAATGAGCTCAAAGATTCTACAAAACCAAAGTTTGTCCAACTCTTACAACTAAATTTCAGGCTGACGGCTCAACCAAACAATTGTCATATGAGAATCAGATTATTCATCTGCTACCTTACTCTTTGTTCCATTGATCATGTACCTTATATCCCGCAGCAACGCGCGGGGAATTCACCTAGTAGTAGTATAAAGTTGTGTACGCAGCCATCAGCTTGATACGCGTACGATTTGCTTGTGGAGGCGAATATTATAACGCATACATCATACAGGTCTATCTTATTCAGAATTTCTAAATCCCTAATCCATCTATGCTTAATCTTTAATCTTTCCAGCAATATATTTTTTTTAGCAAACGTATAAATGAGCAGCCTGATAAATTCCCCAGTCACCCCCTACTTAGGGACTACTGTTGTGTTGTCTTTGTTCTTCAACATCTGTTACCAAGTCGCATATAGCAGGGACGATGATCCCATTTCTTAGAAGATTTTTAATATATATATCCCGTCTGACAGACTCCGTGATCCGAATGGAGAGTGGATTTATCTACAACACCCTTGATTGAGAGGCTTATCTAAGTCGTTCATCCAATGTATGTGTGGTGTATATCTAATGTATTAGTAATAGTGGTAGTGATGCATCATATCAACATCATACATGTGCTAGATGAATGGTCTAAATAGAGTATTCATTCTAGGTGAACTTTATAATCTAATTAGCTGTTTAGCGGGGCCGTATTTTGTTGTTTGATCATGCCATGCTGGACTTTCCCGGAGTGATGCTGTACCGGGCAGGCCCATGTGTTCCGCGTAGACACGTTGTCGATGTACTTGTCCTCGGTCGTGTAAGATCGTTCATCATCAGTGCTTACACAATACTCCGTATTTATCAAGGGAGGATCAAACAAAATATGCACACATATTACAGCAGATGAACACCATATGCTCCCTCTATACATAGCCGGAAAGGTAACTTCTTCACAATGCCTCAGGCAGAGAGGAGAAGGTGAACACACAGCGAGCTGATGAAGCTACAAACTACTACAAGGAGAATAAATGGAAGCACCGATCTCTGCAGGGATCTTCTTATTAAAGCGCGCCACGGAGTAATTTGGCGGATGGCGAGGCTTAATTGCCTGCTCTAGAAGCGGGCTCGATTAGAAGAGCTTGAAGAGGATTCCGCCATGGGTGGCGAAGAAAGGCGCGAAGACGAGGGACTCCACTGCCATGAGCTTGATGAGGATGTTAAGCGACGGGCCCGAGGTGTCCTTGAGCGGGTCTCCAATGGTGTCCCCAATCACCGCGGCCTTGTGGCAGTCGGACCCCTTGGGCCCCAGCATCCGCGCGTGCTCACTCGCACCCGCCTCAATGTACTTCTTGGCGTTGTCCCACGCGCCGCCGGTGTTGGACGCCGAGATGGCGACCTGCACCCCAGACACAAGCGCGCCGGCGAGCACGCCGGCGAGCGTGTGCACGCCGAAGAACGTGCCGACGACGAGCGGCGTGAGCATGACGAGCGCGCCGGGCGGGACCATCTGGCGGATGGAGGCGTCGGTGGAGATCTTGACGCAGTTGGCGTAGTCGGGTTTCCCCGTGCCTTCCATCAGCCCGGGGATGGTGTTGAACTGCCGCCGGACTTCCTCCACCATCTCCAGCGCCGCGCTGCCCACGCTCTTCATCGTCATCGCCGAGAACCAGTACGGGAGCATCGCGCCCACGACTAGACCGATGATCACCTTGGGCGACAGCACGTCCACCACCTTCACCCCGGCTCGGCTCACGAACGCGCCGAACAGGGCCAGCGACACCAGCGCAGCTGATCCGATGGCGAAACCCTGATCCAAAAAGCAGAGTAAAATTTTAAGGATGTTCAAAAATCAAACTGAATGTTTGACCATGTCTCTGCGTGAAATGGTGAACTGATTTACCTTTCCAATCGCAGCAGTTGTGTTTCCGGCGGCGTCGAGTGCGTCAGTTCTCTCGCGAATCCTGTGGCTCATCCCTGCCATCTCTGCGATGCCGCCGGCGTTGTCGCTGATAGGACCGTAAGCATCGATGGAAAGCCCAGTTGCAATCGTGCTCAGCATGCCGAGAGCAGCGACCGCTATGCCGTACATCGCTGCAATTGTGAAACTGACATAGATACCGACGGCAATAGCGAAGATCGGGATTATGACCGACTTGTATCCCAGAGCAAGGCCGAATATAACATTGGTGGCGGCACCGGTTCTGCAGGCGTCCGCAACATCTTGCACAGGGCTGCGGTAGAACAAGTTGGCAGTTAGCACCGTGAATTAACCATTAAAGCTGGTGAAAAAAATTCAGTACAAATTTGTTACCTGTATGCGTTGCTAGTGTAGTATTCTGTCACGTATCCGATGATCAAACCAGCCCAGAGACCAATGGCGACACACAAGAAGAGTCCCCTGCAAAGTGGTTCCCACAAGAACCATTGTCAGAGAGCAGACAATGCATTTCATGAAACTGTAGTTACAAGCAGCAACCATAAACTTACCAGTTGCTAACTTCCTTCTGTTCACCAAAATTGAAGATTGTGAATTTGGCAGGGAGCGCCAACCAGCTAATCAGCGCGATACCGACAGTCATCAGAACGGTAGAGATGATGAGCTGCTTCTTCAGTGCAGGTTCGATTTCTTGCACGGCCTTTATCTCGAAGAAGTCAGTTGCAAAGAGTGTGGTGATCAAGCAGACAATGATGCCGACGGAGCTGACTAGCAGCGGGTAGCACATCCCAGTAAAATCATGGTTGACACCAAAAGAAGAAATCGATGCCACGACAAGGGCAGCGCAGGAAGATTCAGCGTATGACCCAAAGAGATCTGAACCCATTCCAGCAATGTCACCAACGTTATCTCCAACATTGTCAGCAATCACCTGAGTAAAAAAAACACTCCAAATTCAGTAAAGTAACAAAAGGAAAACGGTGAGTTGTCATCGTAATACTGTTAAACTGGTATCAGAGAAAGACTTACAGCAGGGTTCCTGGGATCATCTTCAGGGATGTTCCTTTCAACTTTGCCAACTAGATCAGCACCCACATCAGCCGCCTTGGTGTAGATACCGCCTCCAACTCTTCCAAACAGAGCCATCGACGATCCACCGAGTCCATACCCGGTGATAGACTCGAACAGACCCTCCCAATCATCGCCGTAGTACAGCTTAAACAGGTTTATAGCAATGTATAGCACAAGAAGACCATTTGAGGCCAGCAAAAATCCCATCACTGCACCTGAACGAAAAGCAGTGATAAATGCTTTGCCTACACCTTTCCTGGCTTCCAAAGTAGTCCGGGCGTTAGCATAGGTAGCAATTTTCATCCCGAGGAAGCCAGACACCACGGAGGTGACTGCGCCGAGCAGGAAGGAGACGGTGCTGAAGAGGGCGTTGAAGAGCGCAGGCTTGCACTCTTTGTCCTTGCTGTACGTGCAGGGGTGGCTCCTCGTGCTGAACCCCTCGACTGAGCCGAGGAAGAGGAAGATCACCACGGCGAAGATTGACATGAAGATGCCCACGTATTGGTATTCCGTGAACAGAAATGATGTTGCTCCTGCACACGGCAGTCAGTGTTAGGTAATTATTACACCAAGACGTCTTTTCTATTTGCAGATATATATATGGATGTTCCGGATTGACCATGCTTACCTTCTGCGATGGCGTTCTGTATCTCGGCGCACTTGACGACGACGTTGTGGTCGTTGAGGCCCTCCTCCTCCTCGATCAGCGAGTCGCCCATCACGTCCTTGTCCCTGACGCCGGGCAGGGACGGCGCCAGCTTGACGCGCGAGACGATCACCCACTGCGCGATGGCGAACGCGATGCCCACCACGGCAGCGAGCGGGATGAGCACCTCGGTGGCGACTTCCGACAGGATCGCCATGGCCGGAATGCTTGCTGAGGGCAAATTCCTAAACCCCCGAGCTGAAGTGTGGGGACTGGTGAACAGAGAAGATGCTGAAGATTGCGTGTGTGGAGAATGGAGAAGATGCTGAAGCTTTCGCGGTGGTTATCAGCGTGTGGAGTGCAGTTTTAGTGAACTCTCTTTCTCTGGTGCGCTTGGGAGGTGCGGGTTTATATAGGTGCTCGGAGCTGTCGAGTTTGCAAGCGAGCAGGGGACAAACAGGGAGTAGCAGACGAGCAGCAGAGAGAGAAACAGAGGAACCGAATGGTATGTCGCTGCCACGTGGGCCCGGCATCCATGACAGAGTGAAACCATGTTGAGGCCGACGACCCGTTTTTTTTTTTTTTTTTTTTTTTGAGGTGAAAGTGACGAGAAAGGTGAAATTTGAGGAAAGAAGACAAAGCCGGCTGACGCGCGATCATCCTTATCCGTCGCCGTTAGTTTTCCTTGTTTATTCCGCCTCCCGCTCGCCAGACGGGTAGCGCCGCCGGTGTCGGGTCGGCGACGCCACCGGATTTCATTCGATCGCGACCGGCGACGGCAGGAGCAGAGGCCGTCTTTGCCTCTATCTATCTACGTGCAATAAACTGAAGCGCCTCTTTCAACGCCCAGGGGACGTATGCAGTTACAGTCCTCACTGCGGCGTCAGTTGTTTCCGTTCCCGCGGCCGTAGCAGTTTCCCTGTGAGTGTTGATCCTGCTACAAAATTGCATGCATTTCGACAAGGGCACAAAATGGATGAACGTTTCTCTTTCTCTCTGCTTCGACACGGTAGTCAGACTGTAAATGCAAGCTCAAAACTGCATCAACTAATGGAACCACCGAGGCCAATGCCACTGCACAAGTATACCTTTGTATAGCCGTGCATGCACTGGATTTACAGCACCAAGATCACCTCTACCAGTACTTTCAATGTTGCAAGTCGAATGTCCTGGTTTTGTACAAACTGTTGGCCGTAAAGACAGTCCTCGTCGTCTACCTGGGCCCGCAACGAGTTGGTTCTTCTACCTGGCACACGAAAATAATCAAAATTTATGCATCAGGTTGCTGATACAGGGACCGGATTCAGGACATGCTGCTAGTGCGTCTGCAGCAGATTAGAGTGGTACAGAGTATTTTTGTTTTGATTTCACTGTCAAATATGACCCGCAAAATGACATGACGCGATTCCGTGCACGTACACAATAATTGACGTATTTGTGCATGTACGTACGTATTGAGCAGTGGCCGTTTTCGCATCTACGTGCAATAAACTTTTTTTTTTTTTGAGAGAGAGAGACTGCCGAGAGGACGCTTTGGCCTAGGAAGCTCTCGTGTAATTTTTACAAAATAGTCCTTTTAGTAAAAGTTTATTGTATTTGGACTCTTGAAAAAAACATGTCTAGAAATGGACCTTTTTCTGAGCGCCATTGCATTTGGCGCTCAGGTAAAACATGTGAGCGCCATATTGTTTAACGCCCACATCTGCCATGTCAGCACACAGGATTGCGACTGGTTGCTGACCTGGAGGGGGGTGGGCGCCATGCTCTTTGGCGCCCATGTTACATTGCTGCGCGCCGTGGCGTTTGGCGACCAGCTGCCGAGGGAGTCTGATTGGCTTGTCTTCTGGCGTCCTACCACTCTTCTGGCGCTGCAACTTGCTCAGCCTTTGTTGATCAATGTGTGGGACCCTCGTGAGCAACCCACTGCGGCATGGCACGGTCAAAGTACTAGCACCTCTAACGCTGCGCCCGCATTTTTTATGGCGTTGAAGCATGCTTCTTTAATGGAGTACAAAGCAGGTGTGCGTGCTGCTTTGTGAAACTCGAATATCGATTACAAAAAAATTGTGCAAGCACCATCCTAAGCTAAAATTGCGCCATTGCACATGTAAGCTCAGTTTCTAGGCTTTATCATGCACTAGTATATTGCCCGTGCTAACGCTACGGTAATATTAGAGAATATAAATCAATCAACCAAATGACATACAAATTTTGACATTCATTTTGATAACCACTCAGTTACAAGTTTCTCAAAAATCAATGTTTTGCTTTATGGATCACCAATCTGCAGAGTAGATCCATATGAAAACCATGATTAATTTGTCCAAACTATCATGCAAGAACAGTTACGAAGCAGCTGCTTCGTGTCTCTTAGAAGAAAAATGCTGTTGAATTTCACTCCTACATAACCAATATAGCATTCAAATTAAGAAGATACATCAGCATGAGTGTCTCTTTGTCTTCAACATTGCTCCGGATGTTGCAGCTAGGAAATACAGAGCACTTTATAAAAAGGTAGCTTAGCACAATGCCATCTGCAACCTCCTACTCTGTGTCCCTGGACGCCGCGTACCTGCAGCACATTCAGGATGAAAAGCTTCAGTAGTTGAAAAACACTCAATCTGCACCATCTTTTTAAATCACAAAACAAATAACAGACTCTTCAATCAAGAATAACAGTCTTGTCATTGCAGAAAATTTTAAACTAAAGCAACACATAAGCACGCTTTCAGAATAGGAAGAGATGGGAAAAATACAAAGCTACTGAACATAGGTATTACCATTTATGATGACACGTGATGGTTTGCTGTGCAACCCATTTTAGAGTAGAGTTCAATAAGTTTAGACAATTTATATGTGTCCTTGTCATGCATTTGCAGCAAGAATGAGATGACAGTTAATCAGAAAAGAAGAACTACATCATCCATCGTTGTCTAGAACTGCAACTGTATGGACAACATACACAAAGAATCAAAAATTGGATTGATGCAGGCATCATGAAAGGAGCAGAGCACATGTTGTGCACCAGCAGCCGTACCTGGTGGTCGCAGATGGCACACAGGCGGATCCCACAATGGCACAACAAGGCCGTAGTCGACGAGGATGGCGATGAAGCATGGTGCTGTTGGTGGAGCGGATCCCGTCGTCGGCATTGCTACCAGAGCCGTCGGACGAGTCGACGCTTGCACACCAACGCAGCCGCTTCGAGTGCGTCGGAGCCGCGGCCTCAACCGTCGAGGGCGCCAGAGCCGCTCATGGCCATTGCCTCGTGGAGTCGTGGGCCGCCGTGCACCTCGGCCCGGCATGGCACGCGGCGAGATCCACCGTGGATAGGGGCAGATCCAGGCATCATGAGCCGGCCTCCACCCAGCACGGACTCGACCAGGCCGGGGTACCGGCACATCTCGCCGGTAACAGTAGCTCGTCGTCGCTGCCGCGTCCTTGAGTTGCTGCCGTCACCGCAGCCCAGCGCCACGTCGGTTGGGTCGCTGCCACGCCTGAGCAGGCAGATCTCGACGCCTTGGACCTTGAACCGCCCAGATCTAACGGGAAACAGCCGCCGCGACCTCCAGCGCGCCGCCGCCGCCGTCAGTTCAAGGCTCCTGTATTCGCCGGCCTAGAGGAGAGAGAGATGGGCAGGAGAGAGTGACCGGGTAAGAAATGAGAGAGGAGACGTCTTGTTTATTTTACTAGTAGCTGGTAGAGCGCCAAATTACACGACGCCGAGCTATGTATCTTGGGCGCCAAAGAAGGCGGCGCCCAGCCTGACAGCTCAGCATCCGAGTCGTGTGCCCGCTTGCTGATGTGGCAGTGGTGAGCGCCAATAGATGCGGCGCTCAGCTATTGGACCTGAGCGTCAAAACATGTGGCGCTCATAAAAAGGTCCATTTTTGAACATGTTTGTTTTAAGGGTCTATATGTGATTTTTTTTTGAAAAGGGTTATTTTGTAAAAATTACACGGAAGCTCTCTCGGTCCTCCAAACAAGAGGCTGGGCGAAATAAACGGGCCGAGATTCAGTACGCTAGTTACGAGGCCCAATTACCCTGGTAGCGTAGCTCTTCCTCGTCCCTCCATATTTCGAAACGGAACCGCCGCCAGGTTGTCGTCTTCCCCGCTCCGCCATCTAGAGGGCAGAATGGAAGTCACTGCAATACCAGAGATTAGGATGGATGAGAGCAAGTCGGGATCCAGTAGCCCCTCTGACAATGTTTCGTCCCTGGAAAAGAACGGGAACGTTGCGGTTGACGATCCGCCGAATTATATTGTGCTCTTCCCAGGTATTAACTTCCCTGACGTTTCCTTCTTATTGGATCGAGGATCCATCCGTATACATGATGTTGTTCTTCGGAAATGCTATATCCTATCCGGGCGTTTCTCCCAAATCTCTCACCCAAATTTTTACCTTCCCTTCATCCATCCCCTTTCCCATATCCGAGGAGCATCTCCGGCTAGGTTAGGGCAGCAACTAGGGAGGGGTCACGATTGCCTTGGCTGCCCTTGTCCACACCAATATGAATTTCTGAAATTGCAGGCGATTGTTGTGTGTGCTCCCGACCTATCAAACATGCTTTGTTCATGCATGTTCTCTTTTGCTACAACTGCTATCTAGAGAAGAGAGTATTAGTTGGTTAGCTATAAAATTACTTCTTCACGGAGATATGATGCTTGCCCCTGCTTGAGCGCCGATGCCGTATTTTATCTCCTATATCATGATGTTTTTGCCGTTACTGAGCTTGTACAGTATGAATTCTTGAAATTCCTTTGTTCAAAAAAAAAAATCTTGAAATTCCAGGCGATTGACGTGTAGAAAATTCTATAATTTTAATTTAACTGTAGATACCTCATTTATGCGTGTTCATATTCCTTTTTGCTGCTGCTGCTATCTGGAGAAGAGATCATTAGTTGATTTGTTGTAAAATTAGTTGTTCACACAGTCACAGAGTGCCTATGCTGTAGTTTCCTCCTGTATTGTGATCTTTTGGTCTGTAATTTCAAGGTTTATACATTCCCTAAATTTTGGGCTTCTGTTGTTATTGTATCTGAATAATGTTTAATTTGTTGCTCCCATGACTTAAAAGATCTTTTAGAGAAAGGATGGGGTTGGCAAAGGCTGTTGCCGTACTATTCTGGACCGTATCCTGGTCCTGTTAGTTGGTCTACATTCAAGGGATACCTCAAGGACTACTTCGACAAAAATAAGGACGAACCTGCCGCCCTTTATGCTCATCACAAGCGTGACCCAGTTGAACAAGATCTTTCAGCTGATCCCCTGCATCTCGCAGCCTCTCTGGTAAAGTGCTGATGCCTCTATAGAACCACAAACAGTGGCCAGTCATGATTATTTTATTGATTCACATACTGATTAACTATTTTGCACTGTCCAAAAACAACATATGCTTTTCCAGTGTATCAAGGTTGAAGAAGAGCTTCTCAATGGATGCCTTGCTTGTCTCACTTCTGCAGATATTCAATTGAGCCATACGATCAAGGATCGTGCAAGAAACATGATTGAATTGAATCAGGCGGTAACTCTTGTACTGCAACTGCAGGGTTCGTGGTATGACTTTTAGGGTGTGTTTGGTTGGGCTTTTGGCTCTAGCTTTTGTCTCTAAAAGTCAAAAGCCTAACCAAACGGGTGAAAAGCATCTACTGCTTTAGGTCAAAAGTTACTTTTGCTCTAGTACAAAACTGAAAGCACCTCTCTCCTTGCTTTCAGCTGCTTTTAGACTCAAAAATTACCCACCTGCCATTGGTTATGAAGATACCATTTTGTTTCTTTTCTTTTTTCCCCTTCCCGGAGCCCCCATTCACCAACCCCGGGACGCCCGTCCCCAACTCCGGCCGGCGGCGCCCCTCCCCTACGTTGCCGTCACGGCAGCAGATGCGGCGCTACCTGACCCCCGACGGCGGCAATCCCAGGCGCGGCGCGGCAACCCCCGGTGGCGGCCATCCCCGGCGCGGCGCGGCCAGCCCCGGCGTGGCGACTTGCCCTGGCGCGGCCAACCCCGGCGAGGCAGCCATCCCCGACGCGGCGACCATTCCCCAGCGGATTTCTGCCAAGGATTCCAAGGATTCGATTTGCCTTCATTCGATTCCATCCTTGATTCGATTTCTGCTAAACGGTGAAGCCCTCCATGATCCTTCAGCCGCCACAGCACATGGCCGCGCTGCTCGCCTTCCTCGACGCCTAGATCCCGCACCTCAAGAACGTCCTCGACGACGCGGCCGCCTCGGGCTCGCCGGCGACGTGCATGGTCTCCAACGTCGAGTGCGTCTTGCGCGCCACCAAGGAGATGGGCCTCCCGAGCGTGGCATTCTGGACGACCAGCGCCTGAACTGGAGAGATGTGAGGAGAGGAAGAAGATCCATTGTGTGAATGACACGTGGGGCCCGCTTGTAAGTGAGGGAAGCCTTACCAAAGGCCACAGCTGTTCAACCAAAGGGGCGTTTGCAAAAGTCACAGCCCATATCCCACAGTTGCTTTTTAAAAAGTCACAGCCCACAGCTACTTTTCCAAAAGCCACAGCTCAACTAAACACACCCTTACAATCTTGACAAACCGTGAATACTGTATTTTTAGTAACTGTCTTTGTTAACCTTTTTCTGCTGCCATTGCAATTGTTTGTTTCAAGTGTATCACAAAGGAGGCTGAGTTGATATTACTCTTGTCGAAATGTAATGATTTTGACACAACCGGGTTGGTCGAGTTTAGCAATCGTATTCGGCAGACTGCCTTGAATCTTTTGCTCACCGAAGAGCCTGAATCTGCTGCAGCCATGGTGGTATGGCCCTCCCACTTCTAAAACGAACTGCTCCTTGTAGTTAGTGTTTTTTTTTCCTTCTTACGTTTTAATTTTCTTCTCACCGACTGCAAAATGATGCTTTGAAGGGAATCGCTAAAGAGGCTTTGTGTATGCGTTGCCATCTGAGTAACAAGCAGACTCTGATGGACCCTGACTTGTACGTACAGTATATGTTGTGTCAAAACATCAGGGAGGCTACAGCAACAGTTTTAACCATGCTTGAGGATGATTTTTGTTTCGAAACTGCTGTTGATTGCATTCCTAGTGCCGAATCAGAGAAGCCTATGGGGTATGGTCTGAATTGGGAAAAAAAACTATTTTCTACCCTCTCTACTATTGGATATGGTTGTGTGACATTTAACTATTCTCTATACTATCTGTAGGATAGCTACTGCCAGCGAACTGAAATGCCAAGAATCTGATCCAAAGAAAAATTACATTATGGACATTGACCACTGTGAAAAGGACAATAATTTGAAGGGGAAGAAGAGGAAGTTCAAGAATGGGAAGAGACTGAATAAGAATTCAAACAATGCGACAGGAAAAGAGTTAAAGGAGAAGAAGTTGAGGAGGAAGAAGAGGAGGTTGCACAAACAGAAGAGAGAAATGTTGAAGTATGTTACACTTCCTCTTATGAATTTACCCCCTTTTTTTGTTTCGTATGTGGAAAGTTCTCATTTGCATTGTTTGTTTGTTCAGGTCCAGCTTGGCATTGCCAAGTACTACAAGGATCTTGAAGAGAAGTCTTTGCAAACATCTGAATCTGGTCTACCAAAAGTTAGTGGAGAGGAAGAATTTTTCAAGTTAAAAGCAAACTAGCAGGATGTAGGACAGGAGTCAGGACCAGGATAAATCTAAAGAACTTCAATAGAGTAGGTCTCATGAAAAAAAAAAATAGAGTAGGTCTCATGAGCAAGGACCTAGAGTATAACGTCGAAGTCTCGAAGACAACTGAGCTAAATGTTACTGCGCCCAATTCTGCTAAGGCGGCCCGGTTCATCCCGAATTCCCAGCCACCAAGGCCTCTTGAGCAAAATGCTCAAGTCAACTTCCATAATCTGTTTGCTCGGTCCACACGATCGCGACGTATATGATGCGATGTCAGTAACTCCAAGCATCTAATCACTCAGTACAATCCATGCATGACCGCACAAGTGTCACCTCCAGAGTGTCTCGTTCGACGCGTACAGGATCAGTAGTTTGCTTCGCTTGCTTGGAACATCACTTCTGGTGCTCCATTTTTGACATTCGTCCGCTTTGTTGTGGTGATAGGGGATGGATTCTTCTTTCTTGTCCACAGGAATCCACCGATAGATCCATCCTTCAAAGTCTCTGTCTGTAAAGCAACAATCACCGCATGACGTGTAAGACGCTGACTGACCGCGCGACGGCTAACAGCTCGGCGTGCATGCATCACAGCGTACTTCAAAACTGAAACATTTATCGCGCGGGTTCATTCGGACAGTTATTAGTACTGTATGACACTTCACGAAGAAGACGATGATTACTGCAACTTAAGGCACACGCTGTTCGATAGAGTAGATCAGATACACAAGTTAAGGGCGGCGACCTCCAAAAGCAGAGTCTTTGTTACGTCGTTCCTGGTCTTTTTGCCCTATACGGCAGCCATGTGTGCGATCCGGATGGATGAGCTTTTGAGCCAGTAATGGTAACGCGCGTTGTGTAGAAGAGAAAAGAGGGACGTTCTCCATGCTTCCAAGCTAGGCTGCTGGCGCGTTACAAGCCTTGCACGCGTAATCCTTCTTCCATCGCTCCGTATCTATGTTGGGCAAGACTTGGAGGCGACTCAACTCAACCCGTTTTCCTTAGCCCCTACGACTGCGGCCGATCGATCGCTGCGGCTGTTTCGTCCGCTCCCGCCAAGAACACGCGCGCCGCGCCAGAAATAGCCAGCTGCCAGCCAGTCGGCCCGGCAGAAAAACACCACCCTGCGCACGGGGACACAAAAAAACAGAGCCGTTTGTTTCGGCGGCCGGCGCTGGACTGGACAGCAGCGAAGCAAGCGACGACCGGGTCGCGGCGACCAGGGAATAATCGCTAAATACCTGGAATTATTCCGGAATCAGGCCCGCGCGGACAGCGCAGCGCAGCCATCCGTGGCCTGGCCCCTCACGTTCCTCCTTCCTCCCCGGCCGGGATCTTTTCCTGAGATGCCTGCGCCTGGATTCCGATGCTTTTGCGCGGGGGACCTCGCGAATGCAAATATTTGCCCAAGCGCAGGTGCTGCTTTTGCTGCTACGGTCAAGCCTGTTCCGTTTTGTGATGAGTGGCGCGGCTGTAGCGCGGCGTCTGCTTTCTGATTTTCTTTTCAAGCAATTGACGTCTTGACAAGGAACTGACAGGTCCTTTTATCCATCGAAATAAAGAGAGAGAAGGAAACAATGGTAGCTGTGAGTGGATCAATCCTTTTTTTTTTTTTTGGGAAGTAGTATGAGTGGATCAAACATATAATTATATTCCGAGCATAATCTTTTCCTTGTTGCACTATGACGTTGGAGAATCAGTCATCTGGGATTTAGTATTATCGCACATCTTACGTCGATCGACATGATCCATACATGTGTCACTAATAAGCTTAATCGTATCAGACGGACGTACTGTGCTGAATTTTCTTAGTACCACGAAATATCTATTACTTGGAACGCCAGTTTTAGTGGACGCTTATCCAAACCATCAATTCTTTTGACTGGGTGGTACGATAGCGTAGGAGGGTCTAACATGTTTCGCCGACATACAACGTGTGTTTCTCGTATGCACGTAGCCGCCCATCGACCTCCCTTTTTCAGGTAGAACCCCAAGAATTCCCGCAATCATCAGGCAACAAGGAACCGCTCCGAATTCGCCAATGCCAAGATGATTTGAGGTCCCGAAGAAACAAACAACACAGCACACATAAAACACGCGACAACAACCACCACCTCCCTCCCTCTCCAACCTCCAATTCCAGTTGTCTTCCGCGGCCGCGCCAGCTCGGACCACGGCCTCTCTTCTCTCTCCTCCGTCCCGTCCTCTCCGATCCCCAATTTTAAACGCCCCCTTCTCTCTCCTGCCCACTCGTCTCCCTCGCCTTCTCCCTCCTCCCCAACCAGCCGAATCCGCCGCCGTGCTCGCTCTCTCTCGCGCGCGCGCGTTCTCCCGCTCCTCGGCTCCTCCTCTCCGCGATGGCGACGTCCATGGCGTCGCCGCGGGGGCGGTCGATCCGGGAGACGGTGCTGGAGACCGTGGCGGCCTACCACCAGCAGCAGCGGACGAGGCGCAGGCTGCGCAAGAGCCTCTCCTACGCCGGGGAGCTCTCCTCCGCGGGAGGCCGCGCGCGCGGGGAGGGCGCCTCCTCCTCCGGCTCCGCCACCTCGCTCTACGGGCCCGAGGAGGACGACGAGCCCTTCTGGGAGGAGGAGGAGGGCACCGTCGAGCTCGTCCAGCTCGGGGCCAACCGCGCCAAGAACGTCCTCATCCTCATGAGCGACACCGGCGGAGGCCATCGGGCGTCCGCGGAGGCCATCAAGGACGCCTTCCGGATCGAGTTCGGCGACGAGTACAGGGTGCGCGGCCTCTGCCTCCTCTCTCGCGGATTTAATTAATTTCGTTTCGATTGTGTGAAATTGACACAATTATACTATAATATGCGCTTAGAATCCGTCAAGTGGCGCTACTTAGTGATTTCATATTTATCTATTCGGTCATGTCGCTATGTCAGGTCTTCGTCAAGGACCTGTGCAAGGATCACGCGGGGTGGCCGCTCAACAACATGGAGAGCTCATACAAGTTCATGGTGAAGCATGTGCAGCTCTGGAAGGTCGCATTCCACACCACCTCGCCCAGATGGGTCCACTGCTTCTATCTTGCTGCTCTCGCCTCTGTCTACGCCAAGTAAGGATATCCCTGTTTCGAGATTCAAGCATTTTTTTTTTACTTTTCATTAGTGCTTCGAACATTTTGCTTCTACTCTCTGCACAGTGATTATAAATAAATTCAGTTGTGAATGTGACCTGTATCCAAGTTGCTGTTGTTGGTTGGCGTACTGCAAATTGCTCACGCGACGCGGATTTTCTAATGGCCCCAGCAGTTTTGTCATTATTGCTAACGCTGATATTATAATGTTCGATCTAGACGCGTGATACTGCGGCAATAATTTTATAGGCCCCATCCCATTCCCTTGAGCGCGATAATTAGATTGTGAAGTTGGACCTTGTCTGCAGATTCTAAAATGCTGGTGCTAAAACCATTGTCATGTATCATATGGAGTTTGCAATTGAAATGCAGTTCCAACTGCTAGTGAGGTCAGCTATTTCAGCCAGTGTGTCTATGCTCTGCCAGGATGTAGGTCAGGACCAGGAAAGATCTTAGGAAATTCAATAGTGCATGAAGCCACCAAAATGGCCCCTCTGGCACCAGACGGGTGTGGTTATTTTTGCATACTTGGGAGGCACTGTATTTCTTGCAATGTTGACCTTCCTTAAGCAACTTTTGAAATCTTGCAAACAGTTCGAGACAAACAAATACCATTTCATAATTGATAATCTTTTATAGCATGTAATTGTTATAAAACATGTTTCACATGCCAACTGCCGTTTCTGTATTTTATTTTGTGCCATATTTTTAATCACTCAGCATCCCCAACAAATTCACACTTGGTTATAAATTCTGCATGCACTATTAACCCTCAAGATTTTCCTCTGTTTTGATGCTTTCGTTGCTAAGATTCGTTAAGGATGCTTTGTACATGGATACTTCTTCTGATTTTTTTTTTCTTTTTGGTTTGTGTGTGAAGGAAGGTGGAGGCTGGACTCAAGAAGTACAAGCCAGACATCATAATTAGCGTCCATCCCCTCATGCAACACATTCCTTTGTGGGTGCTTAAGTGGCAAGGGCTGCAAAATAGAGTAGTCTTCGTGACTGTCATTACGGATCTCAACACTTGCCACCCCACATGGTATGCACAGATATCAATGAGGGCAACTGGAATTATGTAAATTTTTGTAAGCTATGAGTTGACTTGATCTAACACACACAAAAACAGGTTCCATGCTGGTGTGAATAGATGTTACTGCCCCTCAGAAGAAGTGGCTAAGAGGGCAGCATTGGATTACCTAAAACCTTCGCAAATACGCGTATTCGGTCTTCCGATTCGCCCATCATTCTGCCGTGCCGTGCTTGTTAAGGTATGTGCCCGCACGTTCACTTAGTTCATTTTTTTCTACTCTTGCTTATTTGAATTTAAATTTTATATGCAATCAACAAAAAAGCAGGGATTCACTTTTGATATTGATTTTTTTACTACTCTACAAAGTTTTATTTTGTAGCGTTCAACAAATATATCGCACTTGCTTTTATTAGTTGCTGACCTACTGGGACAAAATATTTGGCTGTGAACTGACGTGTCTGATTGCAAATATTTATTATCATTTATCACTACTTTACTCCCAAGCTCAAAATATTCTTTCTGAAAACCAATCTCTCACCAGGATGATTTGCGGAAGGAACTTGAATTGGACCCTGAGCTGCCTGCAGTGCTGCTTATGGGAGGTGGAGAAGGCATGGGTCCTGTCAAGAAGACTGCAAAAGCTCTTGGAGAATCATTGTTTGACAAAGAGCTTGGAAAACCAATTGGGCAGCTTATTGTCATTTGTGGCCGGAACAAAACATTAAGCTCCTCACTACAGGCCCTTGAATGGAAAATACCAGTAAAGGTATAACTTGAAGCTTGCGAATCTAATTTTTTGGAAGTAAAGATTCAAACTGGTTAGTCATTGACCAGACAACAAGACTGTTATTAATGTGTGCATTTTTTTTTTGTTTTCCTTTTACCAACAGATTAGGGGATTTGAGACCCAAATGGAGAAGTGGATGGGTGCTTGTGACTGTATTATAACAAAGGTATGTTCTCGACCATTTTTTATTTTAGTATGTGTCCATTGCCTGTCTTTGTGGTATGCTTAATTTTCTTATCGTTTGGTTCCATAGGCTGGACCAGGTACCATTGCTGAAGCCTTGATAAGGGGTCTTCCTATAATCCTTAATGACTTCATTCCAGGACAGGTTTGTAACTACTATATTTGTGCACTCATAAGTTTTTATGGTTTCATGTTGAGTATGTGAGGTGTATATGCTACAATTTAATAGCTAAATCGAAACAATATGCAAATGAGAAAATGATAATCTCTTGAAGACAAAGTATGCTCTGCCTTCGTGCTGAGCAGTTACTGGCTTTACTGGGTAACAAATATTTGTGCTACTAAAGCATTTGAAACTAAAAAAATATTATGCAGATGAATTGTTTTTTTATTACAAGCAGTATATAGTACACACGAATTGATTTCTGATTACAATCAATATACAGTATCAAAAAAATATTAAGCTCATCTGTGTTTTGAATGACAGGAAGTTGGCAATGTCCCTTATGTTGTGGACAATGGTGCAGGAGTATTCTCCAAAAGCCCTACAGAATCTGCTAAACTTGTTGCCCGTTGGTTTGGTCCAGATTCAGAGGAATTGAAGAGAATGTCAGAAAATGCGTTAAAATTGGCTCAGCCAGAAGCTGTGTTTGACATTGTCAGGGACATCCATGAGCTATCTCAGGAGCAAGGGGTGCTATCACAGATCTCTGGTTCCTTGACATCATCCTTCTACATTCCATCACCTGAAGCTGCGCCAATCCCACTTATCTGAGCTGTGTATAGCTAGACTTGCAATCTCTGACCTTGTGAACTTCACACTGCACCTACAGCATGGACTGGAATGGGACTTCTGGCAGGCAAGTTAACGTCTATTCAACGGTTGATGGCAATGGGATTTCAGTTTTCATAACTTTCAGTACATGCTCTCCCATGATAGTTATGGACTCAGTTTGACTGACAGCTACTCTTGTGTAATGTTGCATTCATGTTAACTTTGGTATAAAGAATCATTCATTCGTCTCTTGTTTGACCCTTACATTAAAGGGCGATTAGCGGTGGTGGTGGCTTGTAAAATATACTCAATTTTGTGCATGGAAAAGTAAAACCCTTACCTTGTAACTCCTGTGACCCATTCATTCATGTAAGTGGAAGCTGTGTATGATTTGATGAAAAGTTGATATGAGTGGAATTTTTGCGTTTGGCAAGAGATATTTGAGTGAACTACTAAATTGTGTTTCCGTAGCTGGAAATCATCCCTCTACGAAGAACTGATACTAGTATCAGAGTAAGGAGCTGGGGCCTCCTAGCTGAAAGTACTTGACATCCTTATATTTACACTGATTTTCAGAACATGCATTCTATTTGTATCAGCACTTACGAACTAAATTTGATGTAACTGATGTCATGAATTCTCAGAGGCTCAGGCCCCTATTTTGGGAACAGTGACCTTGATGCTAGTAGTATTTTCAGTTTGACGAAAGCATCCCTGCTTATGAGTGTAGAAGTGAAGCTGTTGCAACGTTGATTGCTTGACTGCCGTTGCAGGAGTATAAGAGGCTTGTATTTTGGGAACAATGACCTTTTCTTTTTTTGAGGGAATTTTGGGAACAATGACCTTGATGCCAGCATTTTCAGTTTAGTGAAAGCATCCCTGTTTCTGACTGCAGAAATGAAGCTTTTGAAACGTCGATTGTTTGACGCTTGACTGCTGTTTCTGCTAGTATAGCGTTTTCAGTCACGGCTTTGCATTTTTGTATCGCTCGCAGCCGCAGGCTGAAAGCGAAGTGAGTAAGCACATCATGCGCCGTCCCTGGAGGAACGAACAGATCGGGCCGTCCGTCTCCAATCGTCAGGCCCAAACTCCGGACGACCAACGTGAGTGCGAGGGACCGGGCCTCGTCCTGAGTCCGGACTGACAATGATGAGGACCACCCTTTGAAAGACAAAAAGGGGATGCATGAGCATGACGATGCCTATAGAATGCGACCTTTTTCTTCTGGTGCATTCTTGTGCTCTCGCTCTTTAGCTTCGCGGCATTGTCCAAATCCACCCAGAACGTCTCGGCTCAAACAGCATATGCATTTGGCTGCAAGTGTGAACGAGTTGCAAGAATCATGAACAGATGCCCTCTACTTGTCCAGTTGTCGGTTTTATACATAGTAGATCGCTCCAGATGTGGATCTAGGCGAAGCGTTAGCGGCGAAGCGTTAGCGGCGTATACTGTATAAAACATCAATCACATGGCTGCTTGTGGGGCTGCAACGAACTTGTAGTAAACAGTGCATGTGCCATAGACATTTGGCAACTACTGGTACTCGACAACAAAATTCGACGGCCCGGGGACGCTCTGGAAACTGCCACATCCACGCGCCAGATGCAGGCACCATCAGCGTAGCGGAATTGAATTGTGTGGCACGTCTTATCGGAACTGCTCGCGACCATTCTTTGATCAAACGTTTGGTAGAACGAAGAGCTGGGCTCAAACGGGTGTTTATCTGCTCCAGTCGGAACATACCCCTTTCACTGTCATTGCATCATCTGCTACCGATTCATTTTCACAGGTTAAAAAATGTTACATGTTGGACTCTCTTGTACCTACATCATCCACACATGGATCGGAGTCGTCTATCTACAGTTCTACACCAGCGCCTCTACTATTCACAAAGATTAACAGAAAATCTAACAGAGGGAAGAAAAAAAAAATGCGATCACCAACCACGAGTTCCACGGCGCAAGGCGGGGGGCACGTGGGCCCGCAGGTCAGCGGCGCAGGCAAGACGCTAGCTAGCTACAGCGTGGCGCCCCAGAGCACCTCGGTGAGCACGGTGGCCTCCTCCGCCGGCGACACGGCGGCCTCCCGCACGCGCCGCAGGATGTCCAGCTTCGTCTCGCGCTTCTCCCGCGGACTCAGCCCCTCCCCTATCTCCACCTGCACCGCGAACCGCGCCACCGCGCTCACGAACGGGCGATCCGAGGCCAGCGCGGAGGCGCCGTCGTCGTCGTCCAGCCGCCAGTGCCACCACGGGAGGCAGGCGAAGAGGACGCTGCGTATCCCGTCTGGCTTCTCTTGAGGGGAGTTGTACGAAACGTCCGTGTCGGCGAGCGATCCGCCGAGGTCGGAGCGTTGCAGGCAGAGGAGGCGCTTGACGAGGCCCTCGGCGAGCAGCGCGTCGACGACCTCCTTGCGTCCGTAGTAGCCGAGGCGGAGCGCGAACTCGAGCGCGAGCGCGCGGACGCGGTGGTCGGGCGCGCAGAGCAGCGCGACGAGCCGCGGGAGCTCGCCGCGCGCGTGGAGCTCGTCCACGAGCGGGCTGCGGATGGCGGCGACGAGCCCGTTGAGCGCGCGCAGCGGCGCCGGCGAGGCGGCCGCGGCCGCCACCAGCGCGCCGACGGCGGGGCCCATGAGGACCGGGCCCACGAACACGTCCTTGTTGAAGCGGACCAGCGCGAGCACCGCGGCCGCGCAGCCGTCGCCCACGGCCGGGTCCCCGAGCTTCGCCTCCACGGCCGCGAACGCGCCGTGCTGCAGCAGCGCGCGCTGCAGCCGCGGGTCGAACCGGCCGACGGACAGCAGCCGCGTCTCGAGCTCCGCGAGGAGCGCGCGCGCGGCGACCGCGCCGCCGTTGTCGGAGCGCCGCAGCGCGGCCACGAGGCGCGCGACGGTCTCGCGATCGATCCACGCCTGGATCTCGACGGCGACGGCGCCGGCCACGTGCGCGATCCCCCTCCTCTCGGCGCAGCGCCGGCAGCGCGCGCGTAGGGACCCGAGAACGCCGCCCGCCTCCGCAGTCCCGCACAAGTCAACGGAGCACCAGAGAGCTCGAAGACGGTGGAGGAGGCGACGCAGGGCCGAGAGGTTGGGGTCGCCGGCGAGGAGGTCGTCGGCGCCGGCCTCGAGCGCGAGAAGCGCGTGCAACGCCGGCCCGCGGTCCTCGCCGGACTCCACCCTCCGCGCGGCGTCGCGCAGGGCACGTAGAACCTTGAGGAAGTCCTCCTCCTCCTCCATGGAGGAGAAGGGGGGAGGAGGCAGGGCACGCGAGGCTTCGTTTTATTTTGTCTCGTCTCGAAAATCTCCTACCGGCACTTGTCCAAAGCTCCAAACCAGTCGAGCCGCGCGGTCAGAATCCTTTTACCGGTCGTCGGCCGGTGGTGCGCCGATTGTCTGCTCTCCCGCCGCCGCCGCGCGCGACATGTGAACGGGACGCCGGGAACGCGATTGAACGTGCGCGATCGGCCTGCTGTCCATGCCTTGATCCCGATTGAAAGTGGCTTTGGAATCTTTGAGATGCATTTAAAAAATCTTGGACCTGAAGAAGCGATCTTAACGGAGCCTCGTGTCTTACCTAGATGAAGTGTGTCCGGTGCTCCAAATCAATCTAGTACTGTATGTACCGCTACCTGTCTGATACCCAGGACACACGACACGTACACGTGTGTTATCATGCGATTATGCAAAAATGATGATTGGTCGTAGTTACGCTGTTCTCTCACGTACGATGATGACTTGATTAAACGAGCAACTTCCAGATAGCCGTGCTACGTTCCAATAATGGTTCAATCATGAGTAGTTGTTTTGACTAAACCAAGAGAGCTTCTCAAGCTGCAGTGAACGAGCAAACGAGATGGCATTTAAGGAAGAAGGAAGTAGTTTGGATGACGTGGGTGCACATTCCGGTAGTATATCCGGATCTCACACCAAGGAAGGTATCGAAGGAATATGTCTCACGTTTTATGCTTTTTGACCAAACGAGCGCTGGCGCACGCCGCGACCCGCCCGTCCTGTAAATCTCATGTGCTGAAGCATTCGGCCCACCACTTCTGAGGATTAGGGCCCAGAGTGGCTGATGCTGCGCAGCAAGCCCGCGGCGATCGCTCACTCCATTCCTCCTCGCTTCGGCCTTCTCCTTCCCAAAACCCTATGCTATAGCGGGGGGAGAAGTGAGCCCCCACCTCCGCCCGCCGCCGCCATGGCGCTCCGCCGGATCAACCCCCCGAGGAAACCCTTCGCCCTCGTCCCCCGCTCCTTCTCGTCATCCTCAAACCCGCCCTTCCCACCTCCTCCCCCGCCGCAGAACAACGACCACAATGATGCCACCCGCTCCCCCTCCCCTCCGCCGCCCAACCCCGGCACGCGGCCGAACCTTTCGTCGTCGCTCTTCCAGGACCTCCGCGAGCGCCTGCAGTCGTCGCCCGCGCCGCCCCCGTCCCGCCGGTTCCCGATGAATCCGCCCCGCCCCAACTCCGGCGGCGGCGGGAACCCGTCCCAGTCCATCGAGGAAGTTCGCAGGATGCTTCAAAACTTCCGCGGACCCCAGGCTAGCGGTGGGGCGCCTTCCGCCCCCGGCGCCACTCCTTCCTTCCAGGATCTGCTCAAGAACAGCGCCGCACTGGGACCCGACGCCGGGAACAGGACAGTTACCGGCTTCGATGCCATCCGTAATAGCCTCAAGATCAGCCCGCAGAAGAGACCGCCTCGTTCACCAACACCGTTCATGTCCCCTACCCAGCACAGTATCTTCAGCAAGGAGCTAGGGGAGAGGACAGGGAGGGCAGAGGAGTCGGGGAAGGATTCTGTCAATTTTCTCACGAGAGACTACAGCTACGAGGAGCTTGGGAAGAAGCTAGGGGAACTACGTCCTGCGACAGTAGCGAAAGATGGTAAAGACGGGTTCTCGTTGGAGGAGCTGCAGGGGCGGATTGCCAAGCTGAGGAATGCAGAGGAGCAGGAGGACAAGGACCCGGCGATGTCGGAAATCCGGAAGAGCCTTCGGAGCATGAGGCAATCGGGAGGACTGGCTCGGCCGGGGGCACCTGCTCAGATGGCATTTCTGGGAAACATTGGCGGGCAAAATATGCTGGACTACATGCGTCAACCCCCGCAGGAGGAGTTGCTAGAGAGGGTGAGATCGGTCTTTGCCTGTTCACCTCCTTTTTTCTAGCCATGGAGGAGCTTGTTTAAATGCTTGTTTAAATGCTGATGATGCCATCGACTTCTGATGTGTGTTATTTTCTTCAGTATTTCCATCCGGACCATATGTCTTCTGAAGAGAAGATGAAACTGGAGCTTCAGAAGGTGCGGGATGAGTTCAAGATGTCAGAGAACGACTGTGGTTCTGCTCGAGTTCAAAGTAAATATTTGACCCCTTCTGTCCTGAGTACATTCAAAGTAAATATTTGAGCCCTTCTGTCCTGAGTACATTTATATCCATAACTTTTCTGTTTACACGTTGCAACCTTGCTTTATAGTGCTACTCACGCGTAATTCATACCGAATGGTGACATTTTAAAAAAGAAAATAAATTGGCACATCCAAGGTTACAACCTAGCACTTCAGCACTGTATGTTTTTTCTGTAAGCAATGTAGTCATGAAGTCAATAATGGTTGTTTGGCTTAAATCATGAAGATTCTGCATTATAATTGCATGGTTGAGACCCATTGTATTCAAAATCATTACCGAAATACCTAGTAATCCACAACTGCTGGTTGGTTTCCTGGGACCTGCTGGGGAGTGGGGACATATCAGAATTGCCTTTCAGGGTGAAGGGTTAATCGTTTTGATATTCTTCTATAGGTAGTGGATCTGTTGATGGGATGTATTTTTTTGCTTTGGACGTTCTGCTTGTTTACTGTACATTATCATCAGTTTAAATCTTTCCTTCTTATGCCCATCTCAGTAACAGATCATTGTACATGTCACTTCAAACTTTCTTCACTATTCTCTTATTAAGCTATCCCTCTTCGCATGTTAGCAATTTTTTGTTCTGATACCTATTAGATCTATATGAATGTTCCGTATATATTTCTCGATCTAGGCAGTTTTCATCTGTCTAATCCCTTGTTCTGGACCACCCGGTTACTGTAGAATGGCTTCCTGTTATTTTGAAAGCTGAAATATTGAATTAGTTTTGATGTATTCTTAATGACATGAAACACTTTTATGCCCTTGTAGCTTTGCTGGCTTCTGTTGCACAGCAAAGTGCATGTAACTGATATGTTTTTTTTTTTTTTTTTTTTTGTTGCTCAGTTGCCCAGTTGACTGTAAAAATCAAGCATTTGTCATCTGTTTTACACAAAAAGGTATGTGTTATCTTGGATTCCCCTATTATCCATTACTCTATTTTACCTCAGCAACTGGCAATGATACTTCTAGAACTGTTCAAATCTTGATTCAAGGTAGTAATTTGTGAGTTTTCTTACATCGCAGGATAAACATTCTAGAAAGGGACTTCAGGATATGGTCCAAAGGAGGAAGAAATATCTCAAATACTTGCGCAGGACAGACTGGGACTC
This sequence comes from Eragrostis curvula, assembly GCA_007726485.1. Taxonomy (NCBI): domain Eukaryota; kingdom Viridiplantae; phylum Streptophyta; class Magnoliopsida; order Poales; family Poaceae; genus Eragrostis; species Eragrostis curvula. Next base: position 2,114,044 of record CM017439.1, on the reverse strand, counting down.
GTACTGTCTTGTTCTGTCAAAGCTGGGTCTGCGTGATGTGCCGGAGTACAAAGCTCCTGACTACAAGAGCATGTCCACCAGCAAGGCCAAGTCTAAGAAGAGCAAAAGCAAGAGCAAGAGCAAGAGCAAGAGAACGATGAAGGCATAGAACTGTCAACGGATTTCTGTTTCCCCCTTTTTGCCCCGAACTGATTGAATATACGCCAACCCTAGATGGCTCCATATGCAGTCTTGCAGTGTTGTATTTTGTTTGTAATAACCATTTCTCTGGGTGTCAAGGTTTTCCTTGTTAGAGCTGTACCCTTCCTGTAACAATTGATTGCTTATTTATTGTTTTGAGTTCTCCCGCTGCTCGGTTACCTGGGATGGGATGGATGGAGGGACACGATGCCTTGAATTACCTGTCATTTTACTATTATAGTATGGTTTTTGATTTAATGTAACTTGGCACAGATGGCAAGATTTTTGAAGACGAGCGACATGATGTAAACGCCCTTTGCAAGTTCAAAGTTTAGCACCCGCCGTTAGATTTGGCCGATCATGTTTGTTATTTCGTGGGCCGTGTGCTCAGAAAGGCCGAAAAATCGCTCGAGAAAACCGTGCTCTCCCACACCGGCCGGAACGACCCGAACCGAGCTTCGGCGGCTCGGCTCCGCCCTCCGCTGCCTCCACCTCCACGGCTCCCAAGCCCCACGCCGAATCCTCTCCGCCGCCACCGCCGCGGCCAAGCAGCGCGACCTATCCCTCGGCTGCTGTTTCAGATCTCGCGTCACTGCGGCTGCCCGTTTGCCCGCTTCTCTTCGATGGAGTCGAGCTCCTCGTCCTCCTCGCCGCCGCCCGCCATACCCACCTGCAGCGACCAGGGCGTCTGGGCCGACGCCTCACCGCTCCTCGCCGCCGCATGCCGGGGTAAAACTCGAAACCGAGCCTTTATTCCCCCTGCTCTTTGCAAACTGTGAAAACGTGCTAGATTGTTTTGTTTCGAGCGCGGGCGCCAGCGACTCTGTGCAGGTTTCTGCAGTCGCAGTGGATCGTGCTAGATCTCTGTATATAGGAATACTAGTTCGGACGAGTTCTGTTTTTGGTATGCACCCAGCAATGCGAGATGCTATGTTGCCTGGGCAAATTTTGTTGTACTCCACCTAATATGTTTATGAATAGGATCATCTGGGCAGTGTTCACCTGCAGAGAAAACATGCACGCAGTATTTAATTGAATAGCGGGGACAAGGCCCCTGTGAAAAGAAGAAGCGCATTGATGACATGGTTTTTTCTGCTCCTGTTGGAATGGATTATCTAAGGCCTAGGATTTGGTTCCCTGTTCTTGGTTTTATGCTGTATTCTAGACGCTTGCTTCAAACATGTGTCTGTTTAGAGGTGGCTTGTAAATGGTGTGACAAGGTATGCAGTTCTGGGTCTCAAGAGTGAAATATTTCTGCCAGATAGCAAGGGAAATTCCTTGCGCGAACTGTGGCATCTTAGGCATTAGGATGATCAAAATCAACGATCTTTTTTCTCTTATGTGCTTATATGTCTTGGGAGCACTATCTGAAAGTTAATCTAAAGAGAGTGATGTATGGAATGCAATCAAGCATTCAGACTACAGGTAGTGTCCAAGCTTGGGGTGTCCCCGTCCCCTAAGTCCGGCACTGGTTGGGAATGACTGTTAATTAGCCATGGGGTGGGTAGCGGAGCCATAGTCAGTCTAAAGGGACTCTCCTAAATCCACGAAGGTAAAACTGAAATGAAAACAGTGGCCCATTCATTATGTTGCGTTCCCTTTTTTGGGGGGTTGGGTCCATTTTTTATTTGAAACATGTATTTGCTCCCTCCTCCCCAAATTACTTGTCATTCTGGTGTCCAGGTTCATCGCATCTTCTATGAACCTGGACAGGTGCTCATCCAGGTGCACAAGAGATGTTATGCACTAATGGCAAGAATTTTGGGGCGGAGGGAGTACCATGTATTTTACCATCGGTGACGTTATGGTCTATAATTATAGACCGGGTAAAGGTAACAAAGTTAAAGATGAAAGGAGTCGCAGATGTGGAAGTGCACACGTTTTTCTTCTTAAGGCCAATAAGTCCATGAAAATTATTAGTTGTGATGATTTTCGATTTCCTTGCATCTAGAGAAAGTAAGGTTTTGATCTTGGATGTAAGACTAAAGTGTCTATGATTGTAGTTCTTATGTACCCTACAGGCGATAGTTGAGCCTGTGTTGATTGTTGCGATCTTTTGGTGAATATATCTTAGTCTGTTATCCTTCTGACTGTTCATCCTTGTAGATCTCGAGGATGGGGAACTTGTACATGGAGAGAACTTCAGTCTGTTCGCTGCTATGTCTGCATTGGAAGTAAGGCAAAACTATTTCCCCTACTACTTAGCCGTATATAATCTTGGTTGTAGAAAACTCCTTATGTATGAAGAGAGCAACAGTCACAAAATCCAAAGCATGCTTCTTGGCTAGGTAGTAAAGAACACAGGTATCTGAAAAGTCACCTTATTTATGACATCACCCTGAAAACTAGAAATTGGCTTAGAGCAAAGTTTTTAAGAGGTTCTATCCTTAATCTGCAATCCCGAAACACCCGATTAACACTATGATCCACAGTTATATACCAATTTGTTAGTTGATTATACTGAGAAACACTATAATTGTGATGTGATTGTACTATCTAGGGTTATACTAATCTAATCTCTGTGATGACTGTTAAGCTGGGTATTTAGTTAATTGATTCTTGATTGGCTGTTAATTCTTTTAATTAATTGCTCGATTTTAATTCTCAGTGTCTACTCCGTCCTATAGATAATGGATCCAAAAATGGATTCGGGAAGTGAGAGAAGTGGATACAACTCCATTGAGGAAGCCATAGAAGATGGTGTTGCCCCAATCCCACTCAGTTTGGACAGAACACTTGATGTTCAACGCTCCATTGATGTTATGGATCATCTTTTCTCATGTGAGGTACTCAAGTGCTTTCCTGCGTACAATATTGTAGCCTTTAAGTTTGGCTGAAAAAAATATATTGGATGCTTTATTTTTCAGGCAACATGGCACAAGGGTCACACTCTTGCTCAGACTGTCTTTACATGTATCTACCTTATGAGAATGGAGAGAACTTCATCACATGCTGTACTAAATAGCTTTTGTAGGGTTTTGCGTGCTACCTGCAATGCTGTCATTTGTGTCGTTTCTACTGCCCGAACTCATGAGGTAAATGTCTCCTGGAACTTGGAAATTATCTACCTCCATTTTCCCCTAGCTCATTTTGTCAATAATTTACAGCCTGTCTAGAATCTTGGAATGTGGCAGTTGTACAAAAGAGTGTATGTACATTCATTTATTGAAATATGCAACGAACATATTATCTAATGGTCCCGCCATTTTTTTTCTTCGTAACCGTGTCTACTGTAAACTATGTTTGTAAATATGATTTTGAGAGTCACACTTAGTACTTTTAATTTTCTTGAAATTCGTCAGATTTATCATGTTACTGAGCTTGATGGGATAGTAGAATAAAAGCACTTAGCATTTGAGAGGTGCTTCACTCAATTTTAACAGTGTTTTTGCAAGATTTGTGCAATTTAACTTTTAGAATAGCTCAGAAGTGGCGTAATTTTATTAGACAATTAATAACTTCTGCCTTCTGTGCGTAGAGTTTTCTAGTCACTGATAAGGTGCACCTGAGACCAGTGTTGGGTTTTGTCTTTTGGATTACCTAACTAAACCCCTTCCATTTCATACTGCTTTGGTAGTTGTCTAGTTGAAGTGATTATTATGTAGCTGACCTGTGTTTAATGCGTTAGGGTGCTGCAATGATAAGTTTTGCTCAAGGCCTGCATTGCATCTTATGACATCATAAACATAACATTTGAATGATGTTTGATCTTGTTATTCTGCAATCGTAACTTGGTTTCAACTTGTTATAGAGTACCTTTTCATGTATATGTAGGAGGAGGATCTATTTACTATGTCTTTTGGGTTGCCTTTGAAAGATGAATGGGATGAAAAGTGCCTGTCAATTCTGAACTCAGTTGAAGAGACAATATCACGTCAGCTACGTGCATGTAAAGCTCAGGCATTGTCGAAGAAAAAAACACTGGAAGGTAAATGTAATATTTTGGCAAATAATGTTGACTAGAAAAAGAATGTCATGTTTTTTTATGTGTGGTGTGCATGGTTGTTCTTGTTTTTCTCAGTTTATTGATGCCACGGGCTTCTATTTAGTGTGTATTGACTTTCCCTGTGGAAAAAAGAGAGTTTTTGTCAATTACGGAAGATAAAAAAATTATATATGCCCTATTTTAGCTGAACCAACTATTGTGTATGTAGAGTGCTGAAAACCTTGTCTCTTAATGAAGTTCTTCATTATGAATACTTGAAATTGTTTCGGAAATAGAAAACTCTAGGAATCTTCAATGGCAATAAGTAATTCAATTATTTCTTTGAAAAGTCTTTCTTTTTTGGCATTTGAGCGTATTTAGGATATTCCCCCGTTTTGCAATATTTCTCCATGCCCTTGTGAGAATATGTCTCAAAACGTATGTCCATGGAGGAAACCAACAGTGCAGTTGTTGCTATTTCTCATCCTCTACCCCTAATTAAATGCATTTGGAAGATAAAGAATGGTTGTGTCACGCTATTTATTAGGGGCATGCATGGTCATTTCGCATTAAACTTTGTTGGAACTGGTATTTCCTTGGGCAGTGTGCATAGTGGGTTATGGACAGACACGAGGAAACGGAAGAAGAATGTATGTTGTAGTCTTGTAGATGTCATGTTATTGACTGGGAAAATTTTGTTTCTACAGGCCTTGAATCCCTGCAGGATAATCCTGACCTGGAAGAGGATTACTGCAGAGCTCTGTTATGCAGGTTACGTTTTCGTAAGGTCTCAACCCTTGTTTCCTATTCAAGTTCTGCCCTAAAATGTTCAGTATTTTTTTTACCTTATCTTGGATACTTAACAAACGTGCGCCTGAATGCATGTTGTTTATCTATGTTCATGTTATGCTGCTGTGATAGTGTCGTACTTTCAATTCTTTTAGCGAGAAAGCAAAGAAGGATTTGGTCCTTCCTTCATTTCTCTTCCTTTTAAATTGTGAAATTAAGAGATTTTCTTGCTTGTGATTGCTTTCTGCATTTCTAAGCCTCGGGCACATGCATTGTTTTATTTTCATTTTTTTCCTGTAGTACTTTAAAACTTTGTTTGCCTTATATAACTCTGGAGGAACTGGCCTAGAGTTTATGACTCTGTAATTTATTTTAAGTGTAAAGAATAAAAATCAACTTGGGTATGACTATGACATTGAAACTTTCAGCTATAGATGAACATTTCTCAAAATGTCGCACAAATGTTTTGTCTTATTGTGATTTACCATTGCCTTTATTTCCTTTTATGTGATTGTGTAGCATTTCCACCATGTTGTCACGTGCATGAGGAAACCGCATGGAAGAGGGTTGGAGTTGGCCCGAAAGCATATCGCATCATGCTTGACTGAGCTTAGTTTGATGCTCAAGTCTCAAGCGTTTCTCAAATCTCAGTCCAACATTACGTTACAAGGTGATGAAAACTGCACCACTGCATCAGGTAGTCAACCTGTTGGCTTTGATGTTAGCTTAAACAGCAGACTTTTGAGTCCAACACCACCGCGTGCCGTTAAAGTACTCAGCTGGAGCGATGTAAGTTCAAATCCTGCCTTCAATATGCTTCAAGTATCAATGTTCTTACTTACTGAATTGCTTGTGAACATGCCTTTTCAGCTTCAAAGGTAACGAGGTAACTATTATGTTTCAGGCAATCAGGTACTTTGAGAAGCTGCTGCATGATCTGGATGTCATTTGTGCTTCATCTGTTGGTCCTGTACTTGAGAACGTGCTTCACTTTATTGTACAGTTCCAAAAATCAGTACCAGATTTGGTTCCGAGAGCCTTTCTTCAGGTGGGTCATACTTATGTGCTTCGTGACTATCTGCACCACACTAATTGTTGAGTATGGTCAATTTTTAATCTTATGTTTAGAGTGCTGTTTGTATTTTACACAATCACTATGATATTTGGCCAAAAAAATTGGTATTCTATGAGCACACTTGATTGATGGCTGTCTGATATTATGTTTTAGTTTGAATGATAGAAAGCTTTTATCAAAGTATGGTATCTGACTATCTGTTTCCGTATTGTATATCGTCATTTATATCATTCTTTTTTATCTTGTTGAGACACAATTTCCCCCCTGTACACTATACAGTTGTGAATTATTTTACTATGTGCCATTTTTTTGCTTCTTTCTTACACTGTCAATGGTACAAAAATGACCCTTATGCAGACTTTATTGGTCCAAGATGGCAAGCTTTATGGGCAATATTTATTTTCTGATGTGATTTCAAGGGCTTTATCATTACCAGCTATTATAGGAGATAAGGAATTTCAAATGAATGAGTTTGTGGTGCAGCTAGGTCAGGTCAGACACCAGGATCATTCCTTTTAATTTTCTACTTCATACCTTGCTTCATGGTTTGTTGATCATTTCTTTTAGTTGTATACATCTGCTAATATATTTGACTAACTTTATTAATTACCTTGTAGTTGGTTGTCAACTTGCTTAAAATTATTTGTACAAACACTGCATGGCAGAGGCGCAAGCTTGGGAAGAGCTTGCAAGATTGGAGTACCATTTCCATACAGGTTTGTGAAACAAATATTGTTTCATGCGGTGCTTCTTTTTTGTACTTGCATTAGTAACACATCGTTGCATCTATCTCCTTACATAATTTTGGCAGGATTTCCTTTGTTAATGTCATTGTATCAATCATTCATGGCTGGTGTAGCTTGTAGTTGTGCTTATAATGCTTTGTGCTTGTACATACTGCAGTTGGAACTTGCATTGAAAAGAGAGTTTGGTGAAACAAGAAACGACATACACCATGAGGTATCTCTGCTCGAAGTGCATTTTATAACAAATATCACTTGTTATATATTTGGTATGGTTCAATATGCTTCTGTTTGTATGCAGAACATATGCATCAGAGTATCAAAGCAACTTATTATTTGGACTCAGGAGCATGCTTATTGGGTTGCTTCTCGGTTTCTCATACTGGGTTTTGAACTTGACCTGTATTCTCCCGGCGAGTACTGTATGGTTTATTGGTACATGTATGTGGTGTTCACGAAGCTAATTGAAAAGATTCAGTTACGAGTCCTTGCTATTAGCGAAAACTGTAAGTTTTGATATCTCTTTGAAATAACCTTACTTACATGGTATATGGAACAGGATGAGGAACATACTTCTAATGTGTAGGGTTTTCGTTAATATGAAAATGATGTTGTAGAATTCAGGATGTCTTGCATACTAGTATGTCTATCACATATGTTACTGCTTTATGTTAACATTGTTTTGAAATTTGATTGGAAAGAGGTATCAAATAGAGGACAAAATCTAAAAGGAAAATGTTTTGCAAGAACTGGAAAGTGGATAACATAGGTGTCGCAAAAGTATGCACTATCCACTCCTGTCTCGCATGCTCATTTAGAAAGTGGAGAACATATGGTTTTTCAAAATATGGACAATCTGGTCCTGCCTCACATGCTCCTGTAGAAAGTGGAGAACATGTGATTTAGAGAAATATGCACAATCTGGTTATGATGTTTAACTTTCCAGAAGGTAATGCTGCTTAAATGTTAGAATCGTTTCCTGGTAGGATGTCTGATTGAATTCTTATGACAGTCAAGGATTGTTAGGTCATTATCTGTATATAATTACTGGTAGCATTGTAGCGAATACAAATCCTTTGATATTTCTCTTTCACAATTTAATGGAATGCCATGCGCTTTTTACTAATACTGTCTTTATTTTTATTAATAAATTACCTTTTGAATTTATATACGCGTTTAATATTCAGCACGAAGAAAAGGGAAAAAGAAGAAGGATCACTCAAAGGACTCAACACGGGATAGGGATACATCATTTTCATCCTCTTGTTTATTGCTTCAATGCTATGTTTTACTGTCAGAAGGACTCTCAATGGTACTCGTACATACGTAAAATACAGCCTTAAAACAAATTTCACGTATGTTCCTCTTTCAACTGGACAAACATTTTCTTGTTGCTAATGCAGATGCTAGCTGTCCTCAGAAATGAAAGTAGATCCTTCCAGTTACCAAGTATCTTTAACACCGAACGAGAGGTGTGCTGGAGTTACTGTTTATGTCGAGTTATTTATCTTTTGAATTGTCGTATTAAACTTGCCTGACATATATTCAATCTTATATCCCAGAGATTCATACAGCATTTTGATCTTCTTCTGAAAGCCCAAATTCCTGAGCACATTTCTTACTACAGTTTCAAGGAATCAGCTTCGCGAGCATGTATTACAGTGAGTGTTCTGTACTGAAATCTGTCCATCAGTTCTTTTGATCTGCTTTTGACCTGACCACGGATCTTTTTTCGTCAGGATTTGGTGAAATATAACTTCTTTAAGGAAACTCAGAAGATCATTCCCTCCCTTAGGGGTAGCTTTGCAAATGAGCCAGAAAAGCTTGCTGAGCTCCGCCGGATAGAGCAGGTGGCTGAACACAACAGGATAGCACTAAACATTATTAACCAAGTTGGGGCTGGCGATCCATCTCTGAAGGTCTCATTCGAGTTTACGCACCACCCTCACTTTGCAGTTGCAATTGTAAAAAGATCATAGTTGAGCTCGAGGCGTAGCAAAACCTTATTCCGCTGTCTTGAGACTCTTGATAGTGAAATAGTAATGGCAGAAATATTCAGTCCCAGCATTCTCCATTTTCCCCACCACATGTGTTTTAGACTGCACACCATGTAACAATTTTGTAGACGACAGAAGAGAGATCATATGCCAGGAAAAAGCTCTGGCTCACTTTATTTTGTAAACAAATTTTGAGATAATTTACTCTGCCAAGTGCCAAGCATGGTTATATAAATGTTGTATGATTCAATTAATGTTTTGTTCCCTCGCAAAAAAAAAAATTAATGTTTTGTTACTGAGAAATTGTTCAATGGAAGTTTCTTTGTTTTCTGCAAGCATGGTTATACAAATGTTTACGTGTGGAGTTAGCTGTGAAACGAGCCCGTCCATTCCTCGTTCGGAAAGAAAAAAAAAAAGGGCCCGGCCACCGCGATCACCACTCCGACGGCGCGGCCGAGATATCGCGCGCGCGGAAGCCCACCGCGACGCGGGCCCCGCTTCCCTGCCATTTCGGTTGCGAGCGTCAGACTGGGCGCGTAAGTCGCGGGGTACGTGGGCCCCAGCTCGAGTACTCGTGGGTTGTTCGATCTTGATCGGGCGGTGATAGCGATCCGGGTGGCGATGGCCTCGAGGGGAGTATAAAAGCTATCCCGTGTTCTCCTCTTCGTCCACACCAGTTCTCCATTGCAGGCAGGCAGGACCAGATCAGCCGCAGCAGCAGAAGAGCCAAAGGTGAAGGTGAGATCGTCCTCGTTCTTCCCCATGTCTCCTCTTCGTTTGCCTTCTGAAACGCCTCTGTTCTTGCTTGCTCTGATCGAATCGATCTCCTCTTCTTTTGCCTTCCCAAACGCTTCTGCTATCTTGCTTCCTCTGATCGAAGCATCCGTGTACGCCTCTGTTGTTAATGGTGGTGGTGGTGGTGGTGTCCCAGCGTGCCGCTCGCGTTGCTCTTCGCGTGTTCTTGGTGCGCCTGATCGTGTGTTCATGGAGTTGCACCCGTGCGTGGGTGCGGTTTTGCAGTTTGGGTCTGGAGTTCATGAGGTTCGCGCTCACCGAGAAGCGCCCTGCTTTTCTCTGTTTCCCTGGCCGCACAGTGCTTCTCTTGTGCGTCCGATCCGTACTGTTCTTTGGTGATTTCTGTTCTGTTGGCGGCGGTGGTGGTGGAGTAACAGCGTGATGTTCTTAGGGAGTTGGGTTGCGTTCGGCGTGTGTTCTTGTGGGGGGCACTCGTGCGTGCGTTGAAGCTGTTCGGTTCTGAACACGGTGATGGTTTTGTGGTTGGACACTTGGACGGGACAAGAGGATGCTTGCGAGTTGCGAGCATCGAGAACTGATGCTGCTGATATCTGCAGTCCTCTGTGTTACCTGTTCTTGTGCATCCGTTCCGTTCCATTAATCAGGTTGCTAGATTTGTTTCGTTTTATTTCCCGTTTTGGTGCGTTCCTGGTTTCCTGTGCACTTTCTCGACGTGAACGATTCGCACCACCGTATCTTGATCCCTCGTGTTCTTGTTGCTAACTTGCTGCTTTCGATGCTACTGAACGCACGGGTAACTCCCGTGCTTTTGATTCCTACCTGCCGTCTCTCATTTTTTTTCTTTATGAGGCCTTAATACTTGGCAGCTTGTTGTGCCGCCGTTCTTTCGTGATATGTGAGCGCAAATTCGTGGTACACGGATGTGATTACAGCATGTCTCACTCCGTTTTCGGGGTTTGCATTTCATGATGCTTACTATATTTTATTTTTAACTGTTGCACTATTCCAGACGCACGATGTTCACTGCACACTGTCATGCTGTTGAGACCGATTTTGCCCTGTTTAATTCTCCTCGCATAATGGCAATGCACAGTTTTAGATGAACTTGTAGATCGTGTTTTTGCTCAAAATCCTACTGCAGTTCCTGTTATGCATTCAGCATACTTCGAGAGGTATATTACTAACTGGATTATTTTCTTTTGACTTCTGCAGGCCCGCAGAAGCAACAGGCCCCGGTTCAAAACAACTGAACCAAAAGGTACCTCAATTTTTTTTTTGAACGGAAAAGGTACCTCAATTCGTTCCATCGTATGTGTGGTTCGCTTGTGAATACCTAAATTAGAAAGACGAGTGCTGTTGCTGTGTAGTACGTTAAACGTCAGCCAGTCAATCAATAGTGGTAGTAACTACTATGATTGCTTGTTTAGCCATTGCACAGTTTTGATGGGCATTTCTTGCTTGTTTAGTCAGCCAATAACCGTTGCTCTTCACGATGTTCACTGCTGCTTAATTGTAGTTGGCAACCATTGATAGCTATTCATAAATTACGTACACTGTTGATTTTCTACCTTAAATTATGAACTGAATAAGTTCTTGGTACAAGAATGTGATTACAGCATGTTCCCTCTTCACGATGTTCACTGCTGCTTAATTGTAGTTGGCAACCATTGATAGCTGTTCATAAATTACGTACACTGTTGATTTTCTACCTTAAATTATGAACTGAATAAGTTCTTGGTACAAGAATGTGATTACAGCATGTTCCCTTTCGCGACGTTTATTGATCCCTGCTGTTCTTCTTACGAATTTGCTGGTTTCGATGCTGCTGTTCGCGAGCACCGAGAAACATTGGTGTGCTTTCATCTGTTCTTTGGCCTCAACGTGCGTGCTGTTGCTGTTCACCGCATGGTGTTCGTGTGTCCTGTCTTTAGACCCGTCACATCAATTTTTTTTTTTTGTCATTTATGAACATTAAATAAATTTTAATAATAAATTTTTTTTACAGATGAATGCTCATTTCGAGACGAATCTAATGAGCCTAATTAATCTATATTTTGCTACAGTAATGCTACAATAACCATCATCTAATCACGGCTTAATTACCCTTATTAGATTCGTCTCGCGAATTAAACCAGAGGTTCTACAGTTAGTTTTGTAATTAAACTTTATTTAATACTTTTAAATAACACGATTTTCTTTGATGTGACCCCTCTAAAATTTAGACTTCATAAAACGAACACTCCTTGTACCCGTGCGTGCATTCAAGCTATCGGCTCCAAACTTACTGTAGTATGGTTTTCTGATTCTGAGGCGACACGCGACAGCTCGCCTGATCGCTTCAACATTTTGAGGACTATCGTGAACTAGACAGATTGTTTCTGTTCTGCTTTTACCTGCTAAGGAGTATCTTGCACTATACCAGACGCGCAATGTTAACTGCACACTGCCACTGTTCAATCGGGATTTGCTCTGTTTAACCTTTTGTGGGCCTAGAATCAAGAATGCTATGGACGTGTAATTAGACTTTGCACGATGGTTACAAGAGTGAGTCAGTCAACCAATAGTGGTGGTAACTATTGTGATTGCTTGTTTAGCCATTGTATACGGGAAATTCTTGCTTGTTTAGTCAGTCAAATCACTATTGCCATATCCCAAGCTGCACGATGTTAATTGTTGCTTAATTCTGCTTACTTATTTGTAATTGGCGCACTTCAATTCGACAATTGAACACCTGTTGTTTCTGAAGATGGCTGACAAGACCTATGATGGGAGTGCGCCAATTGTGGGGCGCCGCGGGCCCTCACAAAAGACCACCAGTGCAACAAAACCAAGGAAAAGATCAAGGCGGATAAGTCGGCCAAGGAGACGGCGAAGTTACAGAAACAGCACGAAGCGACGAACTCCAAGATGAAGCGCCAGAAGAACCACAAGAAGCGCAATTCTTCGTCATCCACCGGCTCGAGCAAGTGAGGAGCGGCGGTAGGATTAACAGCAATCTAAATCATAATGTGGCGGCAGTGGGTGTTTCGTCTGACATGTGGGTTATCGTAGGGTGTGCTATTTAGAGAACTGTTTGCCCTGAACTTGTACCTCGTATGCTTTATTTTATTTAGCGTCTCGAGATTTTGGCCAAACCTTAAGCTTAGATGTAACTCTTCATGAGGTTCGGATTTCGAATGTCTCACCATTGCTTGTTAATCGGGGAAAAGAAAGACAGAAGGAACGTTTTGATTGAAACGTTCAGGTTCAACCAACTGGTGTAGCTATCGGGGTGCTGAGATTTCCAGGTTGCAAGGTGATCTGCCGTGATGAGGTCAATGCAAGGTGCCACGGGAGCGCCCTCGTGTATATACATCTTTTACACAAATTGATCTGTCTGGCATCTTTTATGTTCTATATCTATCAACTTGAGTGTTAAAGAATGCTGATGCGTTCTTTCTGGCGGTTTTCTGGGCATGGAGATCATTCGTAGGGGCTTTGCATTCGACTCTCGAGTGCAATAACCCATCATTACAACTATGGAGAAAGCAAATTCCAAGAAAGATAAATCCATATTTTCAAACCATCCTGGACTGGACGAAACTGCTCTAGGAACACACGCACACACGATGAAAGTAGAAAGAAAGAAAACTTTCATTCAAGGTACTGCACTAGTACTTGTTAAACTTCATTGTTACATGAGTTCTGTACAAAATGGTGGAGCAAAAATCTTGTCACCACAGCGCCTTGTTCCTTTTCTGACTGATAACACACTTGCTTCGCTACTGATGGTTACCTGGGTGCATACAATGCCAGCTGTCACTAGTGATGCCTGCTGAAAGTTCTGATCCATATTCGTCTACTATTTTCAGAGAGTTGCTCTTAAAAATTATGCTAGCATCCAAGAACACACTACTCAGCCTATCGCTTATAACCTGCACCCAATATCCCAAAATGGAAAATTGGATTTATGTTCATGCACATTGAATGAGCTTTACTTTTCTATCTTACATGTCAAAAAGATTAGGATATTCACCTGATACAATGATCTGCTTTTGGTTGAACTGGTCCCTGTCATCATCAGGGATATCCGACCGTGCATTACACAACATTTTGCCAGTAAATTCAGCGTGACTAGAAGCATGAAGCAACATCATATCAAACATGCGAACCCTAAATGGAATAGTCCCAAGTAATAAATTAAGACTAACTACCTGTTGCAAACTTCTGACAGTGAGCTCAGACAAACTCTTAACATGCCTCCGTTGTCAATCATTCTATCCTGCTTGGCCATTTTAATAAGGCAATCTATAACCTGTAAAGACAAGTAAACAGATCATAGATTGTCACACCCCATTAAAAAACTGAATGGTAACCACACTGCGTGAGATGTTGTTGCCAAACAATTAATGCAGCTATCTCATGTATGGGTCATAATCAATAAACCTCGCATAAAAAAAAAAGGTTCTAACAGGGTTCCAAGAAGTTACAATAGGAAACCCATGACGTTCTAAAACATAACATGAAACTATGTATAGGTATAATTGCCTGATACTCCCTCCGTTTTTAAATTGTTGTCGCCATTGACTTTTTTTACTATGTTTGACCATTCGTCTTATTCAAAAAAGTTTGAAAAATATCATATATTTTGTTATGATTTGTTTCATCTCCAAAGTAAGTTTAAACATAATGTATAATTTTGCATATTCGAACATATATTTTGAATAAGACGAATGGTCAAATATAAATAAAAAAGTCAACGGCGACAACAATTTAAAAACGGAGGGAGTACTGGCTATAGAGATCCGTATACCATGTTCGCGTTGAAAATGAGATTTTGTCACTGACAAAAAGACATATTTTTTATACACTGATAATAACATGCTGGCAGGAAAGGATAACGTACCAACTTACCAAGGGGTATGCAACATGCAAGACGGGCTAGGCTAAGTAGGAACATCAAAACTAATTCGAGGAACAGTAAAGGAATCAACAAAGTTTCAGAAAATAAAAGAAAAGTACACCAAAATTCTACATCCATCAGACTCCTTTGTATTTGGGATAACATTGGAAGCATGAAGCAAATATATCGAATAGAAGGGGCTGTTGCAAGGATAGCAATTTATACCATCAATATATTGCAGCATGAAAAGAAATGTACACCTGCTGAGCACAAAATAGAGAAGAAGCAACCTTGGTTCATCTTGACCAAATCCCAGTAGATTTCTAATCTTCTCCTTGCAGGCATATGGTGCTTCAGCCAGATATATAACTTAACTGCAAGAGGGAAGTGTATGTGTAATCTTCTCCTTGTCATGCCTTGCAGTTTCTCTACACTCATATTGTCAGCTCTGAGTTTATGAACAAGCAACTGCATTAGATTAATGACAAGCTCTATGGACTTCGAACCTAAAAAGAGAATGATCTGGGAAATGTATAAGCAATTGAGCATTTCAGCTAACTCAACGGAATATAGTTATGTTACCAAACACCAATGAACTTAAGCAATATCAATTCTTTTAAACAAGTTCATGAAACCAAAATAGTACTAATGTTCCCACCACACTGACTGCTAAGTGCTAATTGTAACATATTTAAAAAGGTCATGACTTATGAGAATTTCTTACCCTCGGTGAACTAACTTCTCAAAAGACAGAGTACTGAAAGCATACATCCAGCACCCATCCATATGCATAAATCTAAAATGCGGTTCTCCGGGAAAAAAATTCTAAAATGTGGGAGATAACTTCTCCCTAGGATGACAGAAGAACGGATCAAGAACATTGCATACAGATGAAATCAATGAGAGCAAAGATACCATCTGGTAAGCTTGAGATCTGAAGGAAAACCATGTCTATTCCTCCAGGCTCTCAAAACTTGTACGCCCCATCTTCAGAATAAGAGACAGAAGTTCAAAATATTCTTCAGTTATTGCCGGATCAGTCTGGCAGCACATGATTTAGCTACAGCCATCGGCAAATGTGTAGACAAGCAAGCATTATAAAGCGATTTCCCTAGGCTCTTAACAGACTCAAACTGGAGTAGTACAGGACTATTCAAGAGGGTGCGCGAAATTTCTGAATATCTGAATGTCGCAGAGAGCCAAATTTCTTAGCAGACAAGCTTTCTAACTGAGGACAGGACAGACTGCTACTACAACACACGCACTCCCTGTTGCACATTTGCACTTGTATCAGTTGTACTCCTGCGTACAGTGATGTACTCCTGCTTGGCGGCAACGATCTAGGCTGCCGGTGGTGGACCAGGCTTCACCATCGTCGTCATGCCGTTGGGGTTGGGCGAGGGAGGGAGGCTTACCCGGCAACCGCTGCCCCAAGCGCCGCCAGAGTCTCTCGACATGCAGAACTCAACTTTTGGGGTCAAAGATCCATGCGTGAAATGCTGAATCATCACTTTGTGTACGTGGGGCCTCTGGAGTCCGAAGCTGTGCACGAACGTGGGTTTTATTCGGTTGTACAGGCTCGGAGCCGAGTGTGGAATGTGTCGCGTGCAATGGAAAGTTCTGCGTGCTGCGCTGTCGGAAGAACGTCCATAAAAGAAGAACGGAGGGAGTACATACTACAAAAACTTCCATGGAACCGCCAATCAATCGCATCTAGGTTTGGCCACGACGTCGCGCGTACGTAGCTGCATACGTGAATGCAATCAGCTGCTGTGTCTTGCGTGCACGGAACTCTGCGCTGCGCAAACAACTCGACGCGAACAGGAGCTCAAGCAAGCCACGACGGCCGCGCGACCTCTCTGTCAGGGCGTTCCGGTCATGCACGACCCCGCGAAACCGCAGTCGTGGATGGGCGAAAAATGACGCGAGCCGGAGGTTGCAAGGTGAAGAAATCAGGGCCAAGTGGCCAACCACGATTTTTTCGCTATCGGGACTGCGAGGGTTCGGCGGAAAAATGGCTAGCTAGCTCGCAAGGATTGAGAGCGCGAGATTTTCGGGAGCGTGGTTGAAGCGCTGGTTTTTGCCTTAATTCCCAAAAAATATCGTGTTTTTTTTACAGGCCAATATCGTGTTTTTGGAAGCCCAGGTTGGCTACCGTGACGTGTCCTTTTTTCTATTCGTTCAGGTGGGCTACTAAAGCAGTAGCATATGGGCTACCTTGTGGGCTGTAGCGCTGCCATGATCAGGTGGGCTTTAGCGGCCTGGAAGCCCACCGACTCGATCATCCAGGCCCGCCGCCTCGTCCGAGAGTCCGTTACACTTTTCTTCTTGTGATGATCGGAATCGGAACCGATACGCGCGATTCTTTTCTTCTTCTCGCGATGATCGGAATCGGAGCCAGGCAAAGAGTGACTCCTCCTCGTA
Source organism: Eragrostis curvula (assembly GCA_007726485.1). Classification (NCBI taxonomy): domain Eukaryota; kingdom Viridiplantae; phylum Streptophyta; class Magnoliopsida; order Poales; family Poaceae; genus Eragrostis; species Eragrostis curvula. Next base: position 2,097,273 of record CM017439.1, on the reverse strand, counting down.
TACAAACTCCAACATCAAAGGGCTATTTATCTTCCACAAAAAGTTGTCTCCTCTTCGCATACAACACTTTCAATCTGTCCTAGTTTCACGGATCCAAGGAAGGGGAGGATCGATCCATCATGGCGTCGACGGCCGAGAACTTCCCCCTGCCGCTTGAACTCCGCCATATCGGATCCAAACCTTTGGTGTTGAGGTTCAATCGTGGAAACCCGGAGGAGCCTCCCACAATCTTGGACCCTTTTGACAGCGACTTGCGCGAATCAAGGTTGCAGATGGAGACATTGGACGGCAAGCAGTGCCTAGCTTGTCTCCAAGGAGAATGGTTGCTCCTGCTTGACAAGGGCACCAAGGAGTGCGTCATGATGAGCTTGGCCTCTTTTTCAAAGATCTCGCTGCCTCCATTGCTTGCACCGGTGGAGAAACTTGGCAGTTGTGTCCTCTCGTCTTCGACTCCGCCTGATTGCACCGTCATGTTTGCAGCCACCGAAGAGAAACAAGATGACAGTGAGAGCGATGAAGATGGCAGTGATGAAGATGACGACGAAGACACGGGCTATATGTTATATTGCCGACCCGGGGACAAGGACTGGTGGGGTTTGTACGATGATGAAAATGACCATGCCATCGATAAAAACAGCATCACCATGGCCTCTCAAGGCACAGTGTATGTGCGCACAGACAGGCGTACGTTCATCGCCATTGATGCTTCGCTGTCTTCTTCCGACGAAGCAACTATTGAGAGGAGGGGTATACCACATCCTACCAGAATGCGTTGGGCATGTAATGAAGAGTATTTGGTGGAGTCAGATGGCGACGTCTTCCTCCTGCAGTTCTACACCCATGGTTTTCGCAACTCAGAGGTCGTCGACATGGATATTCACCGCCTGGACACCTCGGTATATGCTTGGAAAAAGGTAGAAAGCATCGGCGACAGAACATTTTTTGTCGGCGACGACAATTGTGTTGCACTCTCCTCTGCAAGTAGAGCCGAGCTCCGGCCTGACTCTGTCCATTTACTTCACAAAGACTGTCGTGATGGTATTCGACTCTATACAATCCAGTTAGATGATCGGAAAATGAGCTGTAACCTGCTGCTGCTGCCTACCTCTTCTGATGACATTTACTACTGGGTCGTTCCATCAAGGTAAGCAAGGTTTTTATTTTCATTCTTTTCCGTTATCATTTTCTTGCGAAAAGGTTCAGGGTTTGGTCAAAGAACACCGTTGTAACAAATTTTGTATCTCCATTTGTGTTGTGCAGCTTCAAGAAAGAATCCAAGCAACCTTTGGCCATCTCAAGCAAGGTCAGTCCACAATTTCACACCATTTTCTTTTCATAAATGATCATTCAAGCATACGGCTAAATAATTAATTTTCTGCGACGTAGGCAAATAACAAAAATAAGCACAACTTTGTTGAAGACTTGGACCAAGTAGTAGCGCCATGGGCTAGTCTCCCTGTTGACGTTGTGGAGGGCCTTGTCTCGAGGATATCCTTCACGGACTACTTGAATGTTCGGGAGGTCTGCAAGGGATGGAATTGTATCAGCAAACCCATTGCATACGCGGAAAGATACCCGACATACCCATTGCTGATGAGTATTTGCCCAAGTTCTAAAGGCGTGTTCAAACTGTTTGATCCCGTCATCCAGAAGGAATACACTGTCAAGAACAACGGTAGCCTGGTGCCAAGCGACGATTACTTTCAAATGTTGGTCTTTGCAAAACACGGATGGGTTCTCGTGATGGGAGGTGACAAGCACATATATGCCGCAAACCCGTTCACTGGAGAGAGAATTGATCTTCCAGAGAGACCGCAGAACGGTAACCAATTTGATGGTATATCATTCTCATCTGCACCAAACTCTCCGGACTGTACGGTGTGTTGCATCCACAAACTTCGGAATTCAGGCCGTACTGATCTTCTTCACGTCCTGACATGGCACCCAGGGGACGAGCACTGGACAAAAGAGGATATAGGCGATGAGACTCAGTTCCGCACTGCATATAGCAACCCGGTTTTCTACCATGGTGAATTCTACTGCCTAGGGACCCGAGGGAATCTAGGTGTCTTCAACCCAGATAACATGATATGGAGAGTTCTTGATAAACCAGAGCCTATTCTGGATGGTGATCCAATGACAGGGGAGCAGCACTGCCAGCTGCTAGAGTTTAAAGATGATCTGTTTGCCATCTTCAGACCACACGACAGAGGACCAATTGCCTTGTACAGGCTCGACAAAGTTAGGATGGTTTGGACAGTCGTTGAGAAGTTCGAGGGTGAAGTGATTTTTGTGGATAACTGGAACGCGATCATGACATCATCGCCACGGGATGCTTTCGGCAACAATAGGATCTACATGCCAAAATTAGGAGGATGCAACAAAGCCGGAGAAGCAGACAAGGGTGCATTCTATGATTTCCAGTCCCGCAAATATCATCCCAACTATTATGGTTTGACGGAGCGAATGAACTCTATATGGGTTGAGCCAAACTCATCCTACTGGGAGATCTTAATCTCTAATCGGTATACAAATACTTGATGAAATTGTAATGTATCTGCTAAATATAAATATTTATATTTGTTTTCCCTAGTATTGCTTCGGGTCAGAGAAAGTGTGATACTTGCGTTGTAATCAGTGGCTTTGGCATGAACCAAACCTAGCAATAAATTTATTCCATTTGGTTTCGGCCAGAGAAACTGTTTTTTTGTGTTTGAGACCCAAGACCAAATATCATGGGCGGAGCCAAAGGGTGGACAGGGTGGGCCGCGGCCCACCCTGATATTTGGGCCGCGACCCACCCCTACCCTTGTACAAAGAGCCCAAATCAAGCAGCCCACACTGTCAAAAAACAAAGAAGAAAATGCCAAGACAGCCCATGAGCGAACCATGAGCCCATGAGCGATAAGCAGCAGTCCATCGCTTCAATTTTCACGCCTGCCGCCGCTGCCGGCCTGCCCAAGCTGTTGTTTAGGCCGTTGGCAGAAGGTGTCCGTGTGCTGTGTGCAAACTATGGAGACTGGTCCGTGTGTCCGTGTGCTGACTGGAGAGCAGGGGTACTTCGAATCTTTTTTTTTTTTCACATGTATGAATGGTTTGTGTACTACTCACGCCTTGTCCTTTGTGTTAAGATTCAACATCGTAAATTAACTCATTCAACATTGTATATTAATTACTTCAACAATTTTAATATGCAAAGTCAACATTTTTTTGTTAAATTGTTGAAACAATAAACCAAAAATGTTGAGATAGCACAAAAATATTGAAACAATATGAGAAAATTGTTAAAATGAAACATTGTGTCCGAGACTTCGAGAATTTGTCGTTTTAGATTTGTATAGTAGATTAGAGAAAAAAATGAGATATGGAGGTATCGGATCTCTCTTTTGGAAAATCGCAGCAAAGAAATTGGATTCTTCTTCACCTTCGTTTCCCTCAACAAATGCAACGGCTCATTTTCTGCGACCATTATTGTTGATTTACCATGTTTGTAAGGCATTTTATTAAGCTAACAAACTTTTACTGTATGTTAGCCCTTCAAATTTGTTGAGCGGCAAAAAAAAAAAAAATCGTCGGCCTACCCTGAGTTTGAATCCTAGCTACGCCACTGCCAAATATAGGCCATGGACAGAGAATCATGCTGAATTGAGGCTAATGAAGTGATATTTGCCTTATGACCAAGCCAAAATTATGATAGGGCCAAAGTCAGGGCCAAGATATTGTGCTAGATTTACGTCCATATGTCGACATGTCATCCATATACTCTGTCTGGAAGTTTCTATTGGTGTGCTAAATTTTGTCATGAAGTGTGTAGTTTTGACTGCGAGCTGGATGCATGGGTTGCCTCGCGCAGCTGCAGTCGTATTGTCTGACCACCTTAGCCAAAGCCGATGGCTTCGCCGGACACACCGCCATGGGCATGCACGATCCAGGATCCGAGCAATGACCCTAAAAAAAATATTACTCCTTTTCTGATTCCGAATGCAATACATATTTCTTTGACTTCTTTCAACGAGGGTCTGTTCAGTTGGTGGCTTGGTGCAATCAGGCCGTGCAATAATACCGTCAGACCTAGTTTATGCATGCAAATGGGACCAAAGACTTCTTTCTTTCTTTTTTCCTGAGGCTCGTGGCTGCTAGATGTGATGAATGTTGACTGCTCTCGCAGGCTACACAAGGATGAAGAGGCTACTTGGATACATGAACTTTTATATCGCTTTCATCCATCGATCTTGCATTTCTTGCCCATCTTCGTACTAGTAAACGCATGGGTTTGACGCCATCAAACTTTAGACGAGGCCGCGAAGGTGCGATGGCTGATTGATCACGCGAATGCATGCGACGAATTGTGAACTTCCACCATTAAATTATTACTTTTTGTGAACTTCCGAAGTTACGAAGTAAAGTTTATGGTGAATGATAATTTATAAAGCGACCTCAGATCTGAACTCGTAAACGCCGTAATGGTCTCCCCTCCAGAAAAAAGGTACAACCAGCTGAGATACTTGTAGCAGCAACAAAAGAACGTAAAGTGCAGATCAACTTTACAATCCCACCATAAGGTCGCTAACCGACCACCTGAACAGCATAACATGAGTAGTAACTACAGCAATTAGCTGGTTCTAAAATCATTCAATTACTGGGTAAAGGAGAAGAGAGGCCGGAAGCAATGGAAAAGTCCACGACAGCAGCCGCATCTGAAAAACGCAGTGGGAACTAATAAAGAAAACAGAGTTCGTTGGTCAGAGGGCTGGTAAGCCGACGCGCGCGAACACGTGTGCCAATGTCACTCACCACGCGGCGAAGAGCAGCGACTTCTTCCTTCTCTTCCCGTCGCCAGCCTTCACACACAACTTGCTCTTCTCGCCTCCTTCGTCGTCCTTCCCAGTCCTAAGTAACAGTCAAGCAGGAGAACCCAACTTGTTCTTGCTGCCGGATTCCCCTGCGGTTTCGGCTCCGAGACGAGCGATCTCCTGTCTTCCGCCGGTCAAATTGGGACATTTCTTTGGCCAGGTTCGTTTGATCCTTCTTGGGGGAGGGGATTAGGGTCTTTCGGTCGATTTCTGCAGGGTTTTCGAACAAGCCTGTTGCAAGATTCGATAATTTTGCTTTTCGACGAGGCTGGGCGGCTACGAGCTAGCGCGCTCCCTTTCCTGATTCCGTTTGATGCTTCTTCTGGGTTTTCTTTTGGGAGATGGTGGTGAGAAGTGTTAAATTTGGCTCATTTCAACCCAAGTTCGTTCTTGCATCTTCTCCGGGCCAAATGGTCCCTTATTCTTTGACTTACGGCCGCTCAACTGATTGCGTATCTGAAAATTTCAGTGCTTCGATTCTTTTCGAGTTTGTGTCAAGTTAACCGTGCTATTTATGTGGGCTTATTTTCTGTCACGATTTTTTAGCCATTCGAAAAATTAGCAACCTTAACTGAAGAAGTTACAGAGCGCTAGCCAGCTCTCCAACGATGGCTGTTGTTTCCGCAGCTTTCTGGGGTATCTGTTTCGTCGGTTGGTAATCTACCGCCGCACCTGAATTCGAATTGTTTCGAGTTGTTTACTGCCTCTGATCTAGGTGCCGTTTGTTAGGATTTTGTTGGAGATACGCGCGTTTATCTGTTCCACGTACGTTTCTTGGGTCCTGAAATTTTGGTGGGGGGGATTTCTTCTCTTGCGTTTGCCTTATTTATACCTCCTCTCGCCGTTTCACCGCAGGGGTTCACTGATTTCCCGGATTTCAATTTTCGAACTTTCTTCGTGATCTTCTAGGTGCAGTGACGGATGCTCCTATACTCTCTTGCCTAGAGTTCTGGTGAGCTTGCTTTGGTTTTATTCGCCCAGCGTGGTGCTTTTCGTTTGGTGTTCCATCTTTTTTTTTTTCATGTTCTGAAGAAGTTAGATTGATCGATAATTCTTCTTGCGTATATAATGGTGTGAAGTCGTGGAAAATTTTCTTTAGTACGCACAAAGCGGCATTACCAATTCCCTTTTTTACTCTGATATTCATCCCTCTAGGCTCTTCTTTGCAGGCCAATCAGGACAAGTAGAAGTCCTCTGGATTAGGGAGAATGGCCGGGGGTGCCACGGGCATCAGGAAGTATGTTGGGGCCCTAAAAGACACCACTACCGTTAGCATAGCAAAAGTAAACAGCGATTACAAGGTAGCTATGATCATAATCTTCAATGTACGTACTTTGGTCTTCGTCGTGTTGCATTGGAGGTGTTAATCTGCTGTTGTCTTTCTATTCCCTTGTTGTAACAGGAGCTGGACATTGCTATTGTGAAGGCCACAAACCATGTTGAAAATCCAGCAAAGGAAAAGTACATAAGAGGTGAGCACTTGTATTATTTATCCTATGATTTCACCTTTTTCTTAACGGAATTGGCCGGAGGTTTCACCTTTTTTATGTTTGTACATTTCTTGTTTATAGACATTTTTTACCATCTCTCTGCTGGAAGACCTCGAGCAGATGTGGCCTACTGCATCCGTGCCCTTGGTAGGCGTCTTTCGAAGACACGCAACTGGGCGGTATGTATGCTGTGCATTTTCTGGTGTTCACATGTAAATTTGTTTGTTATGCTCATTACAAATTCCGCATGTACAATACTTCCCATGTGTCAATATTTAATAAGATAATCTGATGGGTCTGAGTTCCGCATTGCTATTGCCATTAGGACTGCAAAATTAAGTTCACATTCCTTCAGAGAATATCTGAATTTGTTCTGCATTAGTGTTGTGCAAGTTAGTTCTCCATGGCACCTTCTCTTTTCCTGTGGAGATAATGAAACTAATGCTTCTAATTACTGATCGATTCGAGTACTATTCCTTTAAAATGATTGATTCAGCCCCTTTTAATCTTCCCTTAAAAATAAAAATAGATTAAGCATGGTACTAAACTTGTGTATTTGCACTCTATGTGACAGGTTGCTCTGAAGACATTGATTGTCATTCACCGTGCTCTTCGGGAAGTTGATCCCTCCTTCCGTGACGAGCTTATTAGTTATGGAAGATCTAGCTCGCATATGTTCAATCTGTCCTACTTTAAGGATGATTCTAGTGCAGAAGGTACCTATTTCGCTAGATACGACCTGATGCTTGGATTACTATTCACACTCACTGTGACTATTTGTTATTTACGCAGCCTGGGATTACTCGGCATGGGTTCGCAATTATGCTTTATATTTGGAAGAGAGACTTGAATCTTTCCGTGTACTGAGATATGATGTTGAAAAGGATCCCTCGGTGGGTAATCAAGTTCAATCTGGAAGAGATTATAGTCTTTGCTCCCCATGCGTAGTTTTGGTTTAATTTGTAACAGACATGCTTGATTTTTATCTTTGTAGGGCAATGTATCTAGAGCTATAGATAGATTAAGAATTTAGACTGTTAAAGGTTTTAATCTGCATTCTTGAGAACTCACGCATTGCTCGGCAAAAGCTCTTGCTAACATAGTACTATGCCATCTAACATTTGCATTACCATAAGGGTCTTCTTGGGAATTTGATTTATGAAATTCTAATATCGACAGACTACTCGAGATCTTGGTACAATTGAATTGCTTGATCAACTGCCAGCATTACAGCAGCTTCTTTTTAGGCTACTTGATTGCCAGGTAATTCAATATTTTGTTACCCTATGCAAGAAAGGTCTTTATTTTCTTAGTGACCATTAATACTTAAGATTAATTCCTGACTTTTTATATTCTTTTAGCCCCGAGGATCATCATCTTATAACATCATAATCCAGCATGCACTTTCAATGGTGAGGATTTCAAATCATATGATGTAATCACACTAGTGATCAGTGATCACAGCATTCCTTGACCTTGTTTTATGTTTTAATTGAAGGTTGCTCTGGAGAGTGTAAGGATACAAACAGCCATCAACGATGGGATACTCAATCTTGTTGACAAGGTGCCAACCACGCTGTTTTAAAAAAATAAAGTTACCTTATGTATGTATTTATTTGGTTTAGTTAATTTAAATGTTCCGTGTGATCCAGTTTTTTGAGATGCAAAGGGATGATGCTATTAGGGCGCTTGACATATATAAAAGATCAATTCGTCAGGTGAAATCATGAGCTCACCTCTGCTGTTGGTTGATCCATCTAACTTTTTCAGTATTCATATTCAACACTTCATAATTCCAGGCCTAGACCTCTATATTGTGACTTCTCTTTGTCCTTCATTTTTGTACAGGCAGAACAACTTTCAGAATTCTATGAAGTGTGTAGAAGTATACATATTGGGCGTGGTGAGAGCTTACTAAAAATTGAACAGGTTTGGCTTCGCATTCCCTTGAATGTTTGTTGTTGAACTGCACGTCGTTGTTACTTTCTGTGTGAGTAGCTTGCTGACAACCTACGGTTAACACGTGCAGCCTCCTGCATCGTTCTTGGCAGCTATGGAGGAGTATGTGAGCAATGCTCCCCTTGCTTCAACAGTTCCAAGAAAACAGGTTTGGAACTGCTACAAGTTTGAAATGAAGCATTGCTCACTGTTGAGCCAGTATCTTTGCACTAATTATTTAAAGCCTCGTACTTAAAGCAATGGAATATTTATCTTTGCACAAATTTTGATGGCGCAATTATGCTTTGGTTAGGATAAAATTTATCTTTTCTTAGTTGATAGCTGTTCAATGTTTTGGGTTCTTAATTTTCTGCTTTGTTGTACCAGCAAGCCTTTTAAACTAGCTTTTCTATCATCTGTTTATATTCGTTTCTTTAATTTTAGGATGTACTAGCTATAGAGTACAAAAGAAAATCGGATGTTGCAGAACCATCAATGTTGCAACCACCACCTCCTCCAGCTTCAGGTCCAGCTCAAGGCCCAGAACCTGAACCTGAGCCGGTTAAAGAAGTCTTACCAGTAGCTGAGCCAACTGATTTACTGGTAATTTTCCATGACATTGAACTATCAAGATAGGTCATTAGCTTTTTTTCCAATCACACGTCCTAATACCTTAATTTTTTTTCCTGGCAGGGAATGGATGAATCAACCCCTGATACATCTGAAATAGATCAAAAGAACGCTTTGGCCCTGGCAATCGTTCAGCAAGGTGCATCTTTTTACAAATAAAAATCCAGTTCTTTGCTCACAGTTAAAGTCTAAAAAGTGTCCTAAAATATTTTTCTGACTCACCTTGTTGTGGCAGATAATGCACCTAAAGCACCTGCTCCTTCTAGTACAGAAAATGTGGCCACTAGCTGGGAGCTGGCTCTTGTCACGGCACCCAGTTCAAGTGGAAATGCTGTCACTTCAAGCAAACTGGTGAATATTTTGAGATATATCCATATATGATTGTGTTGTTCAGTCCCCTGCAATATTGCAACCATGCTGATCTAACGCGTTGCAGGCCGGTGGACTGGATCTGCTCACACTTGACAGCCTATATAACGAGGCGCATCGAAGAGCACAACAGAACGTGAGCTACAACCCTTGGGAGACTATTCCAGCAACTGGTCAAGTGATGCAGCAGCCAATGCACGACCCGTTTTATGCTTCCAATTCCGTTGCCACAGCCCGCAATGTGCAGATGGCAACGATGGCGCAGCAGCAGCAAGCTTTCATGCTCCAACAGCAACATATGATGATGATTGCAGGTCAACAGGTTCATCACCAAACCCCTTCCAATCCGTTTGCGGATCCGTATATGCATGCCAGCGTCCACCCTTATGGCGCAGGGATGCAGCTCCGTGCAGGCAACACATACACAGGAACTGGAATGATGTAATGCGGCGACAGGATCGGCTGTTTTTTACTTTGTTGACATATTTTTTGTTTTTTCCTTCGTTTTAGTTTCCAGTGTAAGGAACGTGATATAAAAGAAATAGAAAATTAGAAGAAGAGACCCGATGTGTGTCATGATGAGCACAGCCGTTGATGTTTTCTGGCTGTTCATGACCAAGGGTTGATGTGCAGCTGTGATTGAAGGATTACAAATTGGGTGCGAGAACTATCGTGAAATTTTGTGAAGCTGATATATGAAGGACTTTGTGAAATCGTGTTAATATTTGTTCTCTGTAAAGATTGAGTTAGTCTGCAATTTTGCACCATCAGTATTGTTGCTGCTACGCAACACCGCGGCACGGACTCAGAGCTGTCTCTCGGGTACCGGAGGGCAAAGAATGCAGTTCAGCATTTGTACTGACATGGAAATGGGTGCAGGTAATGTATCATATCACGTGAACAAAATTCTGATGACGGATAAGCATCACCGGGCCAATAATTGCACACCAAACCATGTACTTGTATCAGTGTACTGTGTACCCAGCTGAAGTTCACTTCTAGGAAGGAGGACCAAACGGCAAAGCTTCGACTCTAGCTGTACAAACAAGTTCACAACTATTCTGAAAATGCACCCGCAGGTTAGAAACTTGGAATTAGAACACACTGCTGTACTCGTCTTCACTGTTCATCTGGAGGAACCACAGGATTGCCACGCCAAATACCACAAACGATGACAGCTCCATCGTGAGGGCTCCCCATCCGATGACACCAGCATGCTTCAGAATTGATGGAATGGCGATGCTTCCCACAATGGATGCACCCGTCAAGAATTTTGTGAAGTTCACCCAGCTGCGGTGGAAATACAGGTACAACAGTTAATTTGTTATAAACAAAAAGAAAAAATAATTGAAGCATGCCATCATCCATTCGTGGACAGGTACTACCACGGATAAAGTGGCAGGCAACAGATGTGTGTGCTAATGCGAATATTCCAACCAAGCAAATTGTTCCATACCAGAATGAGTCGACACATTTGTGTACTACGAAAATTTGACAATCAGAACAAGATTCCACAATGGATCATAACCAACATTTCAGAGTTTCTAAAAATAACAGGGGAACTGCTAGAGGTCATCAGTACCAGTAAGGCAATGCGTATTTTGGAGGTAAAATATAGTGAAAGTGAACATTTGTGACAGCAAGCATGATTAAGAGAAGCAGGAACGGCTGCCTGGGAGGGAAGATCACTTACCCATCTCCACCATTAGACATCATCGAAGTGTCAGAACCCAGGAAAAATATGAGGGGCATTGGCAATATAAGATACATCAGGACTGCACAAAATGTTGAAGATTAATTAAAACTTTCTTACAAACAAAAAATTATTGGGAGATGAGAAAGTTTGCCAGTGCAAAACGAAATTCCCAAACCTGTTAACATTGGCCACCAATTGTTATATAGAGCACAAGCCTGAAGGAGCCAAAAGCATATAGTTTTAGGCGACAGTGGAAGAGATAAGAAACCAGTGCTGAGATTAAAAAAAAATAAATTAAATCCTACCAGAATTTGCAATACAATGCCGCCTGAGACCAATATCGCAAGAAGGGCGAGTCTTCCACTGTGCAAACATGTCCTCATACTACGCGACAGAGCCATTGTTTCTTTTGCTGTTGTTCACTTCAGCAACAATTACTGACATAGAAAATGGACATTAAATTATGCATAACCCAAATGGCACTAATAGAAAGCAATTAAACAAACAGCATGAACTATAATCAGAAAGTTTCTGGAATGTAGCAGATTTTATTTTTTGACACGATCTCTAAACAAACTCTAAGGAGTAAGGTGATCAGAAGTCAAAGGGAAGAACAATTGAGTACAATTGCTCAGACACAGCCATATACTTCAACAATTGGTTTCAAGTAACAGGTCAATTTATCAGGAGTAATCCCTTCCACTTGCCTGGGATCCTCTTTCAACTTGTCTTTACAAGTTACTCGTATCATATGAATCACAAATCACTAGCTCTGTTAATTTCAGTAGCAGTACTGCAAAACGAATATGGAAAGCAATGGCGCTAAGATGGCGAACAACACAGCGATGCTTTATTAGTTCCATCAATATATGCCATTTTTTTACTTGACAAATAGATAGAAAGTGTGGTTTTACAGGCACGCATGCGGCATGCCTGCCTCTACCATATTTACAGTTATTACATATGGTTTCTTTCTGCCTCTACAAAGCTAGCTAACTATAACTTGGGCATGAAGGTTCAACTGCGCGCTCGATGCATTTTGCAAATTAACCTGGAGCGTGTCCTCCAATCTCAAGCCCCGTGGCGTCAATTGAGACGGATCTTGTGCACGCTGAAGACAAGGGGACTAAGAGGGGCGGAGTGAATTGATAGACTGAATTATTTTTTCACTATGCAGCCAACACATCTAATACTAGCTGGTGAGACAGAAATCGTGAGTTGATTGCTCAGAGCTCTCCCAGAATATTAATCATATACCATAAGAAATCTCGAAGCAAGCTATAATGATTCCACCCATGGATGCCTGGTCACTGATATCCTACAGCGGTGTTGGTGAAACCTAATACGGTCGTGATTCGGTGCAACCAAAAGTGAAGTAGCGTCCTCCGCCAGGTGCGTTTCCGCAATCCAGAGATCCAATCAGAGACCGTGCGGGGAAATCGTTGCTGATACACAGGCGAATCGAGGAGCATTCCAGAGTACACAAGGTAGCAGCAGCTTGCTCCAAATCGACGAGGCATGCGGAAAGGGAAGGGAGGGACTGGGGTGGTAGGGAAAAGGGTGCGTACTGTGTAGTTGGTCGCGAGGGCAGGACAGCCGGAGACGCCCGCCGCCACCGCGCGCGAGAGAGAGCCGGGAAGGCGACCCCCGTCGGCCGCAGCGGAGAAGGGCCACGCCCACACCACCCTGCTCCTCCGGTGGCCGAGGCACCAGAGATTTCGTCGAGGAGGGGAGGGTGATGTGGAGGGGCGAACCGGACCGGAGTAGATGGATTAGCTGCTGCTGGGGAAGTATGATAGTGACAGGATTGATTGATGCTTAATTGGTGATTATACCACTCCACTTCTAATTAATTACCCATAAGTCCTAATCCCATTTCTAATTATTACTAGCACATTATAATACGCACGCATACAGAGCCCATCCACACCTACAAGCAACAGCGATGCATGGAACGGTCACGCGCCGATGGGCAGGCTCGTTTGATTTGATCATCCAAGCCAACAAGCAACAGCAATCCAGTCGTGTCCATCGTGCAAGAACGAATCGATCGGCACGGCACGGTCACAGGCTCGCAGCGCGATGCCCACGCTGACGAGCCGAAGGCGCGCCAGCCCATCACGAAAAACTCACAGCTCGGCCTCAAAATTAGCGGATCACGCACTGATTTCCCGCATCATCATCGTCGTCGTCGTATCGCGGGTCAAATAAAGAGACGAACTCGCATCACATTCCCCCGTGCCCCCGGCCTCCTCTCTTCTTCTCTCCTGCGTCTCGCGCCAAGGAGAGGAGAAAGGAGAGAGGACACGGGCGGATCGAGCCTTGCAGAGGTGGTGGTCGCTGGACTCGACCAACATCAACAATGGTGGTGGCGCGGATCGAGTACGCGGTGGTGGCGCGGGGCAGCGTGGTGCTGGCGGAGCACGGCGCGGCGGCGGGGAGCAACGTGGCGCGGCAGATCCTGGAGCGCCTCCCCGACGGCGGCGCCGACTGCCGCGTCTCGTACACGCAGGACCTCCACGTCTTCCACGTCAACCGCACCGACGGCATCACCGCGCTCTGCATGGCCGACGACGCCGCAGGACGTAAGTGCAGTACTGTAGTGTCTCACATTCACGATGCGGCCATGAGCCGTGAATGGACGCCGCCTCCCTTTCCATTCTGCCATTGCAAAGCCTCCTGATGGTCACTGGGAATCATGATGACCTTATTAGCCGGGAGTTACAGCAATGCCTGGATCGGTAGGCCACGGCACGCGCGCTCTTAAGAATTTTGTTTCACGACTTTGCCAAATGTTGTTTGATCCGTTCTAAGAAAATGTTGTTTTGATGACGACGGATTGAACGTTAGATGTGGCCACTTTTTGGATTGGGTGATGACATTTCCTGAACTTGGCACCCGAGCAACGCATTGGGGGCACTGCGTACACTTCCGAATTTTTATCGACGAGACAGACAAGCATATTTCGCTTTCTGTGGCTTACCACTGCAAATCGATTTATTATTAGTCCTCTCATTTTGATTCATAGATACTCTGTTCTGATAATGCTAAAACTGCTAGTAGTAATATTTTGTACAAGCAAGTTCTGCTACTTTGTTGTGGTGCTAACTGACAAATGTGTGCTATCTCCCTGGTGCAGGCCGGATTCCTTTCGTGTTCCTAGAGGATATTCATGGAAGGTTTGTGAAGACGTACGGCCGTGCTGCTCTCACTGCTCTTGCTTACGCCATGAACGATGAGTTCTCGAGGGTGTTGAGCAAACAAATGGACTATTATTCAAATGACCCCAATGCTGATCAAATAAATCGCATGCGAGGTGAAATCGATCAGGTATTTCCCCTGGGTTTTTCTTGCCGGTTTCAGCATTCCCTGCTTAAAACATCGCCCATATATACTTTCGTCTCCTGCAGGTCCGGAGCGTTATGCTCGACAACATCGACAGGGTGCTTGAAAGAGGTGATCGTCTCGAGTTGCTCGTCGACAAGACTGCAACCATGCAAGGAAACACGATGCGATTTAAGCAGCAAGCTCGCCGCTTCAGAAACACAATGTGGTGGAGAAACGTAAAGCTCACGTACGTAATTTCTCTGCCGACTATTTGGTGTTCGTGCCTTTCTGTTTGCAAAGATAATCAATCATCTGACGAGACGTCCATAATGACTTCACTCTTCTTTGCAGGGCTGCTTTGATCTTGATTCTCTCGGTAATAATATACATCGTGCTCGCTTACGTGTGCCACGGCTTCATCCTTCCCACCTGTGTTGGCTAAACGATGCAAGGAGTGCCAAGGCTTTGTTCCGGTCCAACAAATTTGTTGTTCCTGGTCTGCAAGAGCAGCTTCATTGTAGCACTTTTTATTCTTGTAGAAAAAAGGAAACAGCCGCATCTATGGTTTCTGCAATTTTGTTCCTCTGCTTGTCTATTCAAGCTATCCAGTTACCTTGGCGACACTGGCGCATAATTACCAGAAGCAACGTTATACATCGACAATTCCAACGGTTCCTAGAGTGTGAGAACCTTTAGACCCTGCCTGACCTCATCATCTGAAAAAATGTCAAAGCTAGAGAAAGGGACGTTCTCTTGCTTAAGAATGTGAACCAGCTTCCCACCGAATCCACACTTTGGCTCCTCAGGTGTACCTTTGATGAATATCATCACCGGGCTAGAATTAACAAGACTTTCCAAACGAGCTCTCTGAGCATCAGTAAGCTTCATTTGTTCAGCAACTGCACCAGCCTTTTCAGCTGAAGACTCGGGCTTCACTGGCTCGTCTTTTCTTCCATGGAGAGGAATATTGTGTTCCTTGAAAACATCCTTCAGTTCACCACTTTCATGCATAGCGATAACAATATCACATCCACGCCTTTGCAGTAGAGCTGAGGGAATGTTGGCCAGTTGGAGAACTTGATTCCTTCACGCACATCATTATCTGTAAGGATGTCAAAACTCCCAAACTGAACTCCTTCCTGCTTCAAAATGTCAACCACTTTGCGGCTGAAACCACACCTTGGTTGTTCAGGAGTTCCCTTCATAAATAAAATCACAGGATGGGAATTGACAAGCTGCTCCAATCGTTTTTTTTAATGCATCTTCTACACTGCCAGTGTGTGTGCTTTCAGCAGCAGAAGATCCTATCAAAAAAAAAAAAAAAAGCAGCAGAAGATCCATTTCGCTGTGCCATCTCTTGAACCTTTTCAAGTACAGCAGGCCCAGCAGCCACCCCAAGGCTAGCAGGTACAGCAGACTCAGCTACACTGGCAGGCCCAGCCACTTTGGCAACCTTATTGGCCAGGCTAGCAGGATTTGCACCCTCCAGAGTATCAACAGTTTCGCCATCCTGCAACCAGGCAACATAGGAATCAGGGTGACAACTTGTTATAACGAGAACAACATACATTTTTTTCAAAACATAAGGTAACAAAGATTTAACACTGAATTGAAAGAGATTCCTGAAGTTAACCAAATATGAAACAAGTAGCTCCAATATCATATGACATTCACTGACACGAAATTATCTAAAGGTTCTCATAAACTGCGTACAAAGGAATTTTACGACCATGTGTACTAATTAAATGAAACAATGCAGTTACCACAGAATGCACTTTATCTGCTGAGAACAGCCACCAAAAAAAAAAAGGGGGGGGGGGGGGGGGGGGTATAAAAAATGTTGGGGACATATAGATTGTAGAAAGGAGATTCAAAGGCTTACCTAAGTATGCCACAGCTCACTATCTAACAAACTGAAACTTAAATATGCATCCTTGGCAAGATGCCAGCGCAGCGATTGCTTCAGATCACAGAGTACATCATGCAACATAGCAAGGCGTTGGGTCGCTGAGCCAGTATATGATGCATAATCAACACAATGCAACTAACTGATCGGCAGGCTCAAGTGAATTTGGGCAAGCTTATATACAAAGTTCTCTGCCTACAGTATGTGGGAAAACATAAGTCTGCTATGATGGTTTGGTAAAGAATTGGCGACACCGATCACTTCTGTAGTTCTGTTACGCCGCAAATAAAGGAGGCCCGGTGAAGAGGATGGATTGCATTGACTTCTAAGATCATGGAAACTACTGGTAATACATAGGATCTGCCTGAACGGGAACAATAGTGCTCGGATGCTATGGCGCGCAGTACACATGACCAGAACCAAGTGAATAATATTGGTACGGTGCCACTACACAGTGCCCGCTACATCACAATTTTCCTTTTGCAAATATATCCATCGACAGGTGCTTCTCATTATATCAAAACACTCTTCACTTACGAAAAAGTACAATATGTACTCAGGAAGTTATGATTAAATGAACAAGTGAACATGGATAATGCAATTATTCAATACTTGCAAAAGTTCAAGGACCAGTACTATGACCCTATCAGCAGTTATTGCGCAGAATGAAACATACATATATACAATGAGAAGAAGCATGAAGGAACATATTACTAAACAACTGGGAGTACCTTGCAGAAAACAAAATATGGCACCGCTGAAACCCCATATGCCTCTGATATCTCAGGTTGTTCTTCAGCTTCAACCGTATAAAAATTACAATTGTAGCAAGAAACATATCAGCAAAAACATAAGGTATCTGAATGTCATCATCAATTATAAATAAGCCATAATTGCAGTATATACTAATAGGCACAGAAGTACCACTCAGAGTAATGACCATATAAAAAAATTAGCCAGTGATAAGTATATTCACATAATTTTGGTCTAATGATTTACTAATTATGTGGAACTGCTGAAAAAAGGATCAATAATGAAACTGATCATCTCATCAATAATGGCGTGAACAATGTATCGAGTTTATTGACTCTTAGCGCAACCCACAGCTTAATACAAGCATTGAAAACTCACGAGCCCAACTGGGTCAGTTCAAAGACACCGAGCAAAAAATAATATGTATTTTTCTCTTCCAAAACCATGGCCATTCTGAATTTTTTTTTAGAAAAAACATAGCCATTCATATACTCAGAAGTACTCAGCATGCATACTCTACAACTGAAAACATCTACAACAGACTAAATTACTCCCTCCTTTTTTAATTATATGACACCAGTCCAGAGAATTATCCTTTCCCAGGACACAAAGATGCAAAAGCATATTCTAACCTCGCATGTTACATTCTTTATCGGCAGCGAGTAAAATCCTTCAAAAGAAATAAAAAATAAATCAAAGCTGCCAACAACCAGCACATGAGTCGTGAATAGTCGGTGGCTTCGTTCAATGGCCCCACAATAATCGTTGAACATAACATTGAACTCATATGGAACCCAGTACTGCTATATCTCAAAATTCGCGTGGCGCACATGAAAGCGCCGATCACATGGTCCATTACATGCAGCAAACCACCTACAGCCTGGAGGACCAAGCCGGAAATATCTCCTTATCACGGCATAACAAGAGCTAGACAAGTGTACATAACACATGCAATATGCCAACATCACAGTTTATTCAAACTGAGTTATGCTCTTGAGAAGCAAAAATGGGGCATCAGGGAGGCATACAGTGCTATGGGGATAAGAGTTAAACGGAGAACATGCCAAAAAAAAAAGACACTCTCAAATGTTTACACTGGTTCCACAGCTGGCGCAGTGTTTTCATTATCCTCATCAGGCTCACCCTCCTTCTCCACAAAGTCGTATCCATATTCCTCCTCTGAATGATGCTCCTCTGCGCTTCTGCCAAAGATAAATGGCCTCCTACCCATCGTTGTGAAAGGCATTAGACCAAATGCACGAGCGGTTTTAATCTCCCTCGCAATCTTACGCTGAGCTTTCGCACTTATGCGAGTCTGCAAAGCAGATCAGTGAATTGAAAACAATGTCAAAAAAAATTACATCAATACAGAATTACTGTGCGATAGTCAAGTACCCTCCAGAGTCCAGAGGATAGTTTCCATGGTTCTAAAATAACATGAATTGTGTTGTTTTATTTTAGAATCAAGACACTGAAAATACACTAAGATCAACACAAAGATCTCAGTACAACTGCAGTGCTAAGGCTAGCCTTCCAAAATAAAGCATGCAGATGAGGCAAATGCATCTATGATCTACCAACAGTTGCAAAGAGCAACCAGACTCTGCACAGCTGCGAAATTACATGATTATACCCACTCGCAGAACAGGATCTGTTTTTACATTATAAAGCAAGAGTGTTCCCCACAGAATTATTTACCTGGCTTCTTTTGATGATGATCCCAGCTTCTGTCAGAAAATTCGAGAGGAATCTGACATTCTGCAAATAAAAGTTCTGACTATTAAAAAAGATGGAACTCAAGACATAGCAATCATAACACAGATCAGAGATAGAAACCGTAAAACTAATGATAACCTCAACATGGGCGACGCCCAGGGCCCTCCCAAAAAATTAGGGCTCCCAATTCCTAACTTGTTTAGAGAAAAGGCCCACAAAATCCAAACAAAAATCAAATACTGGCAGCCCTAGGTAGGGCGATCCATCCGCAATAATTGGCCGGGTTCCCACCGATGCCGCAGCGCGGCAATGGTTCCAATTCGCTCAACCTCCTAGTCGCTAGCCTTCACATCGCAGCAGCAGCACCCGCCTTGACAGCCTGTGTCAATGATGACAAGCAGCCCGACCCCTTCATCAGCTCGCTCAACCTCCTAGTCGCTAGCCTTCACATCGCAGCAGCAGCACTCGCCTAGACAGCCTGCGTCAATGATGACGAGCAGCCCGATCCCTTCATCAGCTACCGCTTTAGCGTGCATGCGCTCAAGGACCCAACTCAGCTCTTGCAGTTCGCACTATTTTCCCTTAAGGAATCGGGCGCTCCATTTTTTTCTCATTATTTTCCTATCTTGCAAATTGAATATTTTTTTTTGAGGAATTTGCATATTGAATATTTCACTTCAACAAATACAAAAGGATGACGCATTTTAGTAGAACATATGCTGAGTACTACTTTCACGCTTATAGCATTGATATATTTGACAATTAACATGTATCGAAGTTAAGTACTTAACTAAAAATGTGTTTTGTTTTGTTTATGCAAAACTTCAAACTTTAGGGCCACGTTTTGCATTTCACACTGGAGCCTCAGATTTTGAGAGACGGCTCTGAATACATGCATACTGTTTCAATAATTGCTTTTCATACTCGACGCTGCTAATGTTTACTATCAAAATCCAAGCATCCCAAAGTTCTTCAGTAAGCTAACAACTGATATGTAGCTCACTGAAATAGTACCTCAAAACCGTGACAAGTAGCAAAAGGAGAGAAGGAAATTAGAATAACAGAGATTTAGGTAGAGCTTTGATTATTGGTTGATCCTGTTCTATTCATAAAATAAGATGATATTCAGGAAAATTCCCGTACTGACAAACAACTAATAAATTCTAGGGTGGAAAGCACATTGCATGTTAACATCCCAGCTGTAACTTCCAGTGTCATCACTTTCAGATCAGCATAGGGTAATTGTGCTAATAAAAAGGAGCGCCACTACACGTACGACCAGTTTTGCTCGATTTAAGTACGCCTCAGACACAGCAGGCACCGGGTCCCACAAGCACAGGCATGAGAAATACATTGGTCGTACCACTGTCGGTAAATCCAGTCTGACGTGAAGCATTATTCAATAAAAAGATGTTACATATAACCTCTAGATTTTTTTTTTTTTTGACTGTCAACGGGGGAGAGAGGATCCCCACCTGATTTCCATTAGTTATAATGGCTGGCCAAAAAACGGCCTGTTACATTGTTTGATTGGGTACAGAGGGTTGCCGTTTGTTGTGGTTCTACATAACTGAACTAAACAAATGGCACCATAAGCTCTAGAATTTACAACGGTCATTAATGCAAAATCCACCATTCAATATCGAACATAATACTGCAGTAAAATTATTTGGGTTGCCAAGCAGATGTACTCACCCTGAAATCGGCTTTCCTCAAAACTTCCTTTGTAGTTGTTTCAAATTGTGGTCTGGGAGGGTTTTTTGCAGCTGCAGGTCTTGTAAGGTCGAGGTCCTACACTCATAAGAGTTGAATGAAATATGGCATTAGAATAGCAACCCAAATAGGGCAGGTTATTAAATGAAAAAAATGATTAAAGCAAGATATAAATTACACAAAGTACTACGAAGAGTAATTCCACTATCATCTGGTGATTTTCCATTGTTTGGGAAATAGCAAATCAGAAAGAAGAAATTTCTTTCTTTTGCAAAATTCTGCATAGTATAATGCAGTTTAACTGTATATATATTCCCAGACAGCACAAGTGCTACTAGCCCACAAGCTACTCTCTTACCCGAGTATTATACATCGAACCTCGCCTAAACGTCACATCTGGCCTGAATTCAAAGTCCTCATCATCCTCCTCGTCCTCGTCATCGTCAGCCTGGAAGTTGCGTGCCGCATCGCCCAACATCCCACTCAGTCCATCGTTCAAGGAATCAAAACCGCCCATGGTTTCGGAGCCGCTCCTGTTGCCGAATGCACCCATCCCAGAGCCCATGCCGTATCTCCTACCGGCGTTGCCAACCCTGTCAAGCTTATTGTAGAGTGGCCCCTCATTCGGGCCTGTTTTCCCAAACAGCCGTTGTTCAAATTCCTCCATGCTCTCGTCATTCCCTGTGAAGCAACAAATTGAACCAAAGAAGCATATCAACAACAGCCAGAGACCATTCTAACATCAAACATCACACCTGAAGCCACTGGATATTGATGGGTTTCATCAAATGAAAGCTATAGACAACTCATTTGCGTCAGACCTAGATCTACGGCCATTTTATTCGATTTTTGCTACAACCGGATGGGAATGGAGCGAGTAGGAGAAACAAGCGTATCAAGCGGAGATGGGGCGTAGGAGATGCTGCATGGGAGGACTGCCGAGATACGGAAATCAGAGGAGGACGGGAGGAGGCGGTGCGGGTGCTCACCTGACTGGAATGAACGCCGGAAGGTGTCCCCGGCAGCCGCAGAGGCGGAGGGTGGCGGGTTGGAAAGGAGGGCGCGGCGGAGCGATCCGCGCCGTGGGAGAGATCGCCTCAGCGCCGAGCTCGCCATCGCGCTCAGTGGTGACTCGTCGGCGGCGCCGCCTACCCTGACACCAGCGGGAGGAAGGGAAGCAGATCCTCGGCAGTCGGCCTTTGTGCAGTCAGCCGGCCCCAGCACGGCCCAGTACGAGCCTGAGCCCAACAACGGAAGCACCGTTTTGTTTCGTTGCCTCCTCTCGCCATCAGCGCCGCCGGGAGCTTCTGCCGCCGGCCGCATCCGAGTCCCAAGCTCCCCGCTGTCACGGCACTATAGCAGGGCCACGAAGACCTTGTCCAGGTCGGCGAGCTCGGAGAGCCAGGGTTGGCAGAGGTGGCCTGGCCGTGGGACCGCGGCGGCGTCGCGATGGCGGCTGGCAGGCGGTGCTCGCCGGGAGGACGACAGCGGCCCTGCTGCGAGCCTCGTGCAGGCCGGCAGCGCGTAGGCGCCGATGCAGAAGCCTCGATGGCTGCTGCGACGGCGGCGGCAACGATACTCGAGCTTGACCCGTCGCACGAGCGCGCCGGCCGCGTGATCGAGGACATCGTGCGGCTGGAGAAGAGGATCTTCCCGAAGCACGAGTCGCTGGCCCGATCCTTCCACGACGAGCTCAAGCGCCGGAACTCCGGCCTGATCTACTCCGCGTCCGGCGACGAGGTTGTCGGGTACGCCATGTACACCTGCAACACCTCCCTCTGCGCCACCATCACCAAGCTCGCCGGTGAGAATCCACTACTAGCACCTTTTGCGTCCAGCTTTCAGCTAAGGCCGTGTGACCCAAAAGTTTTGGCGGTTGCAGTGAAGGAGACCTGCAGGCGGCAGGGCCACGGCGAGGCGCTGCTGGCGGCCGCCGTAGAGCGGTGCCGGAGTCGGAGGGTCCAGCGAGTGTCCCTCCACGTCGACCCGGCGAGGACGGCCGCCGTGGCGCTGTACCGGAAGGCCGGCTTCCAAGTCGACGCCACCGTGCAGGACTACTACGCGCCGCAGAGGAACGCCTACCGAATGTACATTGATCTGTAGCACTAATCAGGAGTCCAAAAAAAAATCGTTGCGCTCTGTAGTGCCGCTGTGCTTATCTGTCCAAACAATCAAATTGCGTTCTATAGTGCTGTTGTGCTTATCTGTCCAAACAATCAAATTGCATTCTATAGTGCTGCTGTGCTCGATTTGATTACTCTCTGAAGATCCTCAGAAATGGAGATTTTACTCATGCATTGGGAACTTGATTTCTGTGACTGTGTTTCTCGACGCTTATACAGTTTCAAGTAATTTTGGTAGTTACCAGCTACAGAAGGAGCACCAAACACCGACCATTTCAGTTCTGGGACGCGCTTATTTCAGTTTCTGGTACAAGCTACTCCCTCTGTTTTTAAATTGTTGTCGCCATTGATTTTTTTTGCTATATTTGACCATTCGTCTTATTCAAAAAAGTTTTAAAAATATCATATATTTTGTGATGATTTGTTTTATCTTCAAAGTAAGTTTGAACCTAACTTATAATTTTGCATATTCGAACAACTATTTTGAATAAGACGAACGGTCAAACGTAAATAAAAAAGTCAATGGCGACAACAATTTAAAAACGGAGGGAGTAGATTCATTATCTCGTACGTCTTGTGGTGATAAGATGTCGAGCAGATGAAAGTCCCGAAGAAAAGTCTGGACCATGAATAGGATCCATGCACCAATTATATAGAAAACATGGAGATCCCAAACTGGGCGGCAGTCGTGCAGACCAGGGTTCCACGTTCTCAACAGTCAACAGCAAGCTCAAACAAAAACAAAAGCATAACAAAATCAATATGAAGGAGACGAGTTGAGACTTCGGGTATTATCAGATATAAAAAAGCAAAGCAACATGTGCTCATACAGTTATCAGTTAAACTACCCTAACAACAGTAGACACTACAACAACTTAACAATATAAGGAACCACGACTTCCTTATGCATAGTAATTCAAGCTAGATTTCTTCTTTGCTTGCACTTGGATGATTCCCTCGTTGAAATCCTCGTGTGTAACCTCAGTAGCATCTCGGCGTAGCGCAAGCATGCCAGCTTCTACACAAACAGCCTTTAGCTGAGCACCATTGAAGTCATCAGTTGAACGTGCCAACTCTTCGAAGTTAACATCTGGATTCACATTCATTTTCCTTGAGTGGATCTACAAAACATAACATAGAATAATGATTTTTTTGTTATGTCGGAACAGAAATCTCACGGATTCTTTAAAAAATTAAACATATCAACAATCTTGGTACAAGTAACTACAACAAATTACGGCAACTTGCCGGTCATACCTGCAAGATTCTAGCCCTTGCTTCTTCTGATGGATGAGGGAACTCAATCTTCCGGTCAAGACGACCAGATCGCATCAAAGCAGGATCAAGAATATCAGCACGGTTTGTTGCAGCTATCACCTGCAAGGCACACAACAACCCAACAATAAGTAAATAAAGATATTTGAAAGGTGATACATTACAAGCATAAGTTGTTTTCTCAAATTGTAATCAACACAAGCAGTTTTGTGCCTGTTCATTTGAAATTGAACACTATTTGAGCCAAACCATCAAGCCAGTAACAACATATTTTGAAATTTTAATACTGACCTTTATCCTCTCGTCACTGCTAAACCCATCAAGCTGATTCAGCAATTCCAACATTGTCCTTTGCACTTCTCTATCACCGCTCACTTCACTGTGGTAGAATGTAACAAAGAAAAAATTAGAAATTATCTTAATGCACCAAAGCAATATATTTAGTTCCATGCACTTCCAAGGACACATGTTTATATCAGTAATAATAAGCATGGCATGTGTACCATATGCTGCGAAGTGTAAAGAATGGGGATGTATTCATCATTTAGGTGCAAGCTCATGAATCATTTATCCTCCTCACATATTACATGAAAGATTTTTTTTTTTAACCACCAAAAATGTTACCCAGCAGGTGGAAAATCAGGAAGGGGAAAATATAGTACAAGCAGCCCATATCCCCAGGAAGATATTTCAATAATGTTAAAGAAAATTTGACAAAACAACAGACATTAAACGAAATGAAATCACCAATCTAGTGCAGCCTTTTTAACAACCAAACAGCATGACACTCCATGCCTATATATTAATATCAGAAATTGAAGGATAGCGTTAAACTCAATCTAGTTCCTGATATGACTATACAAGACTACTGAGAGAACTTAATGAAGAACAGAAGTCACAAACTGGTGATTCAGATACAACACATAAATAAACGCTGTTCCAGACAAAAAGAAAGTCCAACCAGAACATGCAAGTAAAAATATTGTCGCAGGTGCAAAGAAAATGTGACGACAGAAATAAGACCCAACCGCAAACTAAAGAATGCTGAATGTACCTGTCAAAACGCTTTGTTCCAATGGCATCGATTTCATCAATAAAGATGATGCAGGGTGCTTTCTCCTTCGCCAGCTGAAAAGCATCTCGCACAAGCTTAGCTCCATCACCGATGAACATCTGAAACGATGCACAGAGATGTTAATATTCACCTAAATTGTGCTACGAAAAGTCAGCAAAAGAAGACTTAAGGAAACCAGCAACACTGCACAAAACCGTCAACCATTATAGGGCCAAAAAAAATAACAAAGCAATCAAATTGGCACCAAACAATGTTGTTATCCACACCAAAATCATTAGAGTTTGAAGTGTGAAATTAAAGTTCCCACACAATAGAATTAGATGTAAATTGCTAGAAGCTGTCATGACCAACTGTAATCCTTAACTCATGAAAAAATTTTTTAATAAGAATAGAGGTTAAAGAGGCCTAGCATCTGTACTCAATTAGAAAACGTTGGGATATTCCAGATTGATTTCAACATATTAAAAATGAAAATTAATTACCTGAACAAGTTGCGGGCCAGCCAGTTTCAGAAATGTTGCATTAGTCTGTGCAGCGCAAGCACGAGCCATGAGAGTCTTGCCAGTTCCAGGTGGTCCATATAACAGAACACCTTTAGGGGGACGAATTCCTAATTTCTGAAAGCGGTCCTTGTGTGTCATTGGCAACACAATGGCTTCCACAAGCTCTTGAATCTGCATTAGACCAGAACAGAATATTACCATTACGGACAAACAAATTCACAAGAATCCTGATGCTCTAATCATCACTTCAGGAAAGCAAATAACCTGTTTCTCGAGTCCTCCAATATCATTGTAATCTTCTGTAGGTTTTTCATCTACTTCCATTGCCTTCACCCTCGAGTCGTACTCTGAGGGCAATGTATCTAGTATCAAGTAGCTGTCTTTGTTTACTCCCACTAAATCACCAGGCTTCAGAGTGTCAGGGTCAACTAACCCAACTACAGGAAGAAATATAGTCTGCAATTAACCAAAGAATAAACAATTAGTTTGATTTCTTCTGTGAACAAGATCAAGAGTTGTTGCTAAACTGAATTACAAGTGTAAGAACTAAAATGTAATTCAACTCTACAGATGCTTCTCAGAACAGTATGACAGGAAAAAAAAATGGTGATGTTTATCAGCAGACAAAGATATTGCAAAATTCATTAGCTTCCGGTGCTTTTTTGGCCTTTGGGCATTGATGGAAAAATTTTGTGCATAAGACCAAAATTCTAGGTAGCTAGGGAAAATTGCTATTTACCTGTCTGGTGGATGTCTTGAGAACAACACATTTCCCTTTCCTTTGTGAGTCCAGATCAATGTTAGCTCCATCCTCTTCAGCCTCATCCTCAGGGTTCATTTCCAATATCTGAAACAGTCAAGAAATAAGACATTGAAGCAAATTACAACCAATTTGTACATTTGAAAAGCAACACCTCGGTAACCAGAGAATCAAAAGGCCCACATGAGTTCACTTTTTTGTCATAATTAGTCATCAAAATATGATAAACACAACAAAAATAACTCAAGTCATTGTATGTAGGATGCTAACAGTACAAGTCAGTTACCAGATACCGCAAAACCAGCATCATAGTTCACAAAAATGGTAGTATATCTTATTAACATTAATGTAACACCTATCTAGAAGAAGAGGAGCTATGATCTATCATGGCCAGACCAAGTTGTATATCCATAAAACAAACCCGTGGCATGTAGTCAAGTGCTTACAAACTAAAACCAAACCATGAACGACACCGACAAGCAGACAACAATTCTCTTTTTGTCCAAATGATATATATATATATAGCCTCCGAGCAATAAAAAGGTACCATTGACTTCCACCAGACACCAATTGTAAAGATGGGACTTCCTCCTAGGGTTGCAATGATTGCTCAGACAAATACTCTGTCAGCAGATTTTAGGAATACATTGATGTAGCATCAATCTAGCAGCAGAGGCGTGTTACCAACTCTGTCATACGCTTGCACATATGGTCACCTCACCAAGTTTTACCCTCCAACTAAATCCATGGCGTAGAACTATGTGTTTGCAAACTAAAACCAATCATGAATCGCACCGGCCAGTAGAGCACAATTTCTCCTATTTGTCCAGATTGATACCCAAAACAATCCTCCGCACACATAAAATGGTACCATTAATTTCCACCAGCAACCAATTTAAGTGACAAAACGAACCTCGACGATGTTACCAACGAGGTACGGCAGCTGCTTGTTGAGCTTGATCTTCTCCTGATTCTCCTTGATCTTCTCCTTGGTAGACTGCAGGTCCAGATTCAACCTCTGCAGCTCGTCCTACACTCCACCCAACCACACTCCAAGTCAGGATAGTTCCAAAATCCAGAAGGGGAAGAAGCAGTCCTAGGGTTTCGCGGAGGGGCGCTCACCTTGTGGACGCGGATCTCGTTGTCGAGGAGGCGCGAGGCAGTTATGATTTGCTCGGTGGACATGGAGGCGATCTGGTCGTCCTCCAAGTCGTCCACGGCCATCGCGGCGGGCGCCGGAGGGGCCGCTGCGGGGGGCGGCGACGACATCGCGTGCCTGGTCGCGTCGGAGGTCGGAACGGGAGGGTGCGTGCGATGGGCGAAGCAGGCGCCGCTTCCAACTTTTTGTGGGGCTGCCTCAAACTTGGAGAGGAAGAAGCTGCGACGGGCGAAGCAGCAGCCTCAGCCTCCTCCTCGACTTGTGCTAGAAGAAGGTGAGGTGACATAGCCAGGTCTATTTTGGGCCGGGCCGGGCCAAGCCGGTTGTGACGCGTATTGGGCTCGATGACCAGTTCCGCGTCGTACATCTATCTGTTCGATTCGGAGCCCGTGCTTGTTAGACAAGAGCCCACGGATGCGAATACAGGAGCGAAAAGGCCTGTTCCAAAAAAAAAAAAAAAAAAAAAAAAGAGCGAAAATGCCTGTAGCCTAGTGGTTACAAAAGCCTCAGTAGCACCTCAGGTCCTGGGTTCGATTCCCTGTGGGAGCGAATTTTCTAGAATTTAACGGCATTATGCTTTCAGTGGTAAGCGACGCTTCTGTCGACAACGAGGCGCGAGTGGTAACTTCGTCAATATCTAGGATGTGCCGGCACAGTCTTCGAAGATGTTCATAGGGGTGAGTGTGCGTGCGTCTTCGTCAATATCTAGGATGTGCCGACACAGTCTTCGAAGATGCTCATAGAGGTAGGGTTTGCGTACATGTGTTCATAGAGGTGAGTGTACGTGCGTTGTGGGCACATGAATTGTACTTTGTAATCAAAAAAATTCGTGTTTCCGAGAACGATCCACCATGGATTACTGGACGGGTTTAAATCTCCTCAAAAAAAAAAAGAACTGGACTGGTTTAAAAGCCACTGTAGATTATGAGGTTTTCAAATGGAGAATGAATTATGTTTCATTTTTAAAATCACACAATCAAGCGCATTAAAAAACAAACATGTATGTGAGTGGAGAGGTGCTATATACGTACGACTGCACACGTTCGACCGGTGTCCGACTCACGCACTCCAGCCAATATTGTGGTTTTGAAAGCCAAGGGTTTCTCCATAGTGGTTTTGAAAAACCACTACATTCAAACAAAACCGTATAGTTTCAACTCCAAATGGTTGCTTTAAACTGAGATTTATTTTAGAGAGAGAAAAAATGGCGCGAAACCATTGAGAAGCTTCTGTTCTGAATTCATATTCTAGGTACAAAAGGACACTGTTTGTACACGGACAGCCCATCGAAAGTCGATGCACCAATTGTGCGATCGATCTACCAGTTCATGTGCTGAAACCTTTTTGACTTCCTCCTGGGCATGCAATTGAAGGAACATATCTGGAGCACGGACGTACGTACGCGCCACCTCGATGATGAGGTGACAAAACAACGTTGGCGACGAGGTAACGAAGCTGCTTGTTGAATTCGATCTCCTCTTTATTCTCCTTGCTCACCTTGATGAGCTGCTCCCGACTCAATCGCTGCTTGTTGAGCTTGATCTTTCCCTGATTCTCCTTGATCTTCTCCATCGAGGAGGACTGCAGGTCCATATTCAACCGCTGCAGCTCGTCCTACACTCCACCCAACCACAAACCGTGAGGTTTTTAAACGATTCAATTGTTTTTCGGTTTGGAAATTTTCGTTTTTCTAATAGAGTTTGAATTGTTTTTCAGTTTGGAAATCACACAATCAGGCTTTCGCATATTACGAAACAAACACCATTTCAAAACTCGAATCAATGAGAGGACCCAATACGAGGCTTCTGTTCTGAGAATTCATACTCTCGGTACAAAGCTAGGACACTATTTGTACACACGAAATAAGGCCCAGCCGATGGAGAATAAATTCACCAATTGTGCGATCGATCTACCAGCCTGCAGATGATTAGTTGCTCCAAACCTTTTTGACAGCCTCCTCTCCCTGCCTCCTGGGCGCGGATTGGAAGGATCCAGATCTGGAGCACGGACGTACGTACGCTCCTGGCCGCCTGCCCTGCATCAGCTGCAAGCAGCCTGCAAGTTGATTGTCATTTGGATGGTAGCTAGCTTACCTGGATGGGCCATGAAAATCATTGCCGGTAGGCTCCCTTGGCGATGCATGCATGGGAGGCCCGCGACTCCATCAGCATCCTCATCCGGTGGCCGCTGCACACAGACAGAGGCCAGTGTACGTCGTGCAGGACTTGGCACTCTGGCAGCCGCCTTGACTGGCCTCTCTTCATGATTTATGTGGTTAATCTGCATGAACAACGATTAATTATTGAGTTTGTGCATTTGTGTTATCAACTCCGTCACATACTACTTGCATAGTATATGATCGTTTTAACGATGGGAGAGGACCCTGACCAGGCCTTGGAGAGCTGGAGCAGGAGAGAACACGATCGAGTACTAGGTACGTGTAAGCGCCTGGCCAGTGACCACACGTAAAACGCGTAGTACGCACCGGCACAAGGCTCACCTCACGCGCGCATGGGCGCGGCGCGGTCCTGCTTGGCCAACGTTGCTTCTGCGACTACGACTGTTCGCTGTCACTGTTCTCCCCGCCCGGCCGGCTGATCAAATCGCCTCCAGGCTCCTCTCGCGTGGTTGCAAGCGAATCCGCGCTCTCCTGCCCGCAGCATATGCATGGGACATCGCCATCCACACCGGCCACCTCGGCCGGGGGACGCGACCCACGAAACACGTACGGCTTTTCCTCACGTCGCGCATGCGTCTTCTTCAGTGTTCTGTTCGTTTCTTTTAACGCTAAATTTTAGAAGCCTCTAAATAAAGAGAATCTAGTATTAAATAAAGTCTAATGATAAAACCTTTTTACAGATGGGTACATCTTTACGAGACGAATCTAACGAGTCTAAGTAAGCTATATTTTGCTACAGTCATGCTACAGTAATACTACAGTAACCATCGCCTAACCACGGATTGCTTACCCTCATTAGATTCGTCTCGCGAATTAGACCAAAGGTTCTGCAGTTAGTTTTGTAATTAAACTTTATTTAATACTCTTAAATAATAAAATTCTTTTTTTCAGACCTCTCTAAACTTTATACCCCGTAAAACGAACGCCACCGGATCGTTCGATCGCCCGCGGTGCCGTCTCGTGCATGGCGTAGTAGTCAAATTAAAGTCTGGCGACATGCGCAATGTTCATGCGCCTAACTCTTGCCTGCCGAAGCTATAGCGTGCGTTGCAGGCTTGCAGCGTCAGGTCGCATGCTATAGGCGCGGTACGTACTACTGTACTGCTTCCGCTAATTGGTTTCTTCATCCAGCCAAGTACTACGTTTTTCGGCTTTCAATTGATGGCTTTTTGCATCTTTACCAACTCGTTTTGTTTCTTGACCATTGTGGCGGTCAAAGAACTGAATTGACCATGGATCAGCTGATTTCGTGGTACCCAATCAACAACGGCAGCAGCGGGAGGTGGCCGGCCGGTCGATTGACCCATGCATGCGCGCGGCAGATGCAGTCGTCGTCGCGAGCGAATCCAGGCTTCCTATGCTCTCGATCGGGGCAACAGTCATATGCCGCGCGCTCGATCGATTGCTGCATTTAGATTCTCACTGTACTGCCCCTGACCAGGCCTGACCTGCCACGCCCACGGCCTCGTGATGCCGCCGTGTCGGATGGAAACGGCGACCACCGATCGATTTGAAAAGTCTAGTTCCTAGTTCAACACTACACACCAGCTCTCGCCTAAGTTAAAACGCTTGCCCCAAAAAAAAAAACCCTTGCTTTCCGTTCCATGCATGCGTGAACAAATGCTAGAGCCTATCTGGCTACTGTTCACGCACGTTTCTTCGTGATCGCAGTCCCGATTGCCGCCGAGATTTGTATATAAACATTCACGATTCACTCGATCGCGCGTGGTTGGCAGCATACGACATTTCTTCTTCACCATGTGGCGTGCAGACAGATCGTTGCAGCGCCAAATCGATCGCACAACCCGGCGGCCAGCGTGCAGTGGTGGTAGCTTCTGCTTTTCGATCTGCAGGGCTGCTGGGGGCACGCATGCATGTGCACGCGATCGACGACGCCCATTCGCGCGCAGCAGGCAATACCATAGCCGTGCCTGTCCGGAGATCTCACAGTAGATCTTGGCCGTTTCGTACCATTGGAGTATGTACGTACCACAGGCAGCTGGATGGGCGAGCTGGAATAGTATGCCATGTGTGTTAGCCAATCAGCTCTCTCAACTGAGAGAAGGACTAGCAGGAGAAGGTCTCGTTTCTTACCCTCCTTTCTCGCAGACTCAACGCTGCACGGATGAGCAAAAGATATCATGACTGTAATGAGACAGTTCATATAATTAAATTGTTAACATTGTAAATAGCCTTTAGTATAATTAAATTTTGCCAATAATAATACTTATATGATATCCATGATACATCATTGTGATATATTTATAATACTGGTGAATCGAATGGGTATCATAATGAAGATCTGGACCATTTGGATCGGATCAGTGTGCATCTATTTGGGTGTGCCGTAAAAATCTTCATCAGTAGACCCTGCCCTTGCCCAGTTGCCCACTCTAATGAAGAGAAACTGCGCATGCTTTTCCTAATTTCTTCCGATCTCTGCGCACCGGTGTAATTTGTAAGCAAGCAATGGAGAAAAAAATATATAAAGAGAGTCACTTCTATAATTCTGTTCAAAAAAGTCACTTCTATAATAGAACAGACAATGGTGGTCCAAAGAAGCTCGAGCAAGCTGTGCATGCACGAAGAGGCTACTACCTCGCACTGCAATGTCCTTTTTAACCCGGCCGGTCCCTCCATAGGCCATGGCCTTATTGCTGTGACCACATTTCTATCCCATGCTTCGGTAAATTAACTTCCTCTCTGCTTCGTCCTAGCTACATGATGCGCCTTCCATCTGCTTAACAGCCATAAAGTTCTCTATCTCTCCCTACTCTGAACAGAACAGGAGGCGGCAAGGTCACCATATACTAGCTGGCACTTCTCTCGGTTATATAAGGAGGATCAATTTGGCAAGTGACATGGACATGGAGACTGCATTTTTGTGCGGGCGTGTAGCCTGAACTCTTCGAGTCCATGGCATGCCTTTCCACAGCTTTCTTGAACTTCTCTTGCGCCTCTCTCTCTCTTTCTCATTCTCATGTAGAAGGTCAAGAAAGCTGTGGGAAGAAATGACATAACAAGGACTTTGAAATCAGTGATGGGATGTGATGTTAATTGTCCATCTGCAATGTAAGTTCTCTTCCTAGTCTCTCGTGGTTTATGCCTTTCTGGGTGCTACAAGCTACTTGTGCAAAGCTTGCAGATTTTATCTTTTTGGGTGATCCAGGTCGGCTTGCTTTCTTCTTGTGCGCATCTGTTAACTATTATCGTCTGTGGAGTTGCCTTCTTGATATTATCCTAGCTCTTTTTTTTTTTTCTCCAAAGATTTTTTCCCCCCTTGCAAGTTGGCGCAGTTAGCATGCACGAGAACTCGCATGAATTCTAAGCTGTTTTTGCTTGTACCCCCTTACCTTTCTCGAGTGAAAAGGGAATTCAACTTTTCATATATATTCTGTCTATTCTTCTGATTTATGCACTGTTATTGTTTTATTTCTCCCTTGAGGACCTGATACATCAGGTTTACAGACAAACGTACATGACATGTGCCTGAAGGTGGAAAAGGACAAAAACCCGACATATTGAAATGGCTCCATCTGAAATTTAAATTACGTGACCTTCAACAAGATCTCATTCCTACCGACATAAGGAGTTTATTGGTAGCCAATCATGTCATATTACATTCCGATTGTTCAGCTGATAATAATAAGGTGAAGAATGCCACACCACTCGTAGCATTATGAATTTTATCTTTGCAGTGAAATAATTCATGGACTTGGCATCTGAAAGCCTTGGCCCTGTTCGTTTCTTTTAGTGCTAAATTTTAGAAGCCTCTAAATAAAGAGAATCTAGTACTAAATAAAGTATAATGACAAAACCTTTTTACAGATGGGTACATCTTTACGAGACGAATCTAACGAGCCTAAGTAAGCTATGTTTTGCTACAACCATGCTACAGTAATGCTACAGTAACCATCGTCTAATCACAGATTGCTTACCCTTATTAGATTCGTCTCGCGAATTAGACCAGGGGTTCTGTAGTTAGTTTTGTAATTAAACTTTATTTAATACTCTTAAATGATAAGATACTTTTTTTAGACCCTTCTAAATTTTAGAGCCCCGTGAAACGAACAAGCCCTTGTCGATAAAATGCATCACTCGATTCCAGTCCACCTGAAAGGCTGAGGCAGCTGGGAATTGGGTAGTTCCATATGCTGTCAGCTTAACTTTCACTGTATCCACAGGAGGGAGTAACAGAAGGCAGCTTTCCTTTCCCTCCTGCTCACTCCACCTCTCTTTCCACACTTGCCCACTCATCAGAAAGCTCATTGCCCCATCCATCCATCCATCCATCACAACAAACACAAGGTCTTGCTCGTGCAGCGCAAGGTCGGCACATGCAACAAGGAAGGGACACTGACAAACGGGCCCGCACCTGCACCAGGCCCACATTTAGTCCCAGCAGCTCGTGCTGTGACAGATAGGCTGTCAGTCAGAGCGAGACGATTTAGGGTGTGTTTGGATGGATGTCTCAGCAGGGGCGAACTGGGGCGGCCACTCTTTTCGACGTGTTTGGTTTGGGGGCGAGCAGGGGCGAGGCGGCCACCGTAGCGAATATTCACTGTGATTCGGTGGCGGCTCCATCCCGCAAAATCGAGCGGATGGTGCGGCCCCCGTCCCTCCCGCATGGCGCGCGAACATCAGGTGCCCTCCCGTTTTGTCTCGCGTGACCGCTTCGCCTCGTATCACCCTGCTCACCGCTTGCTTTTTCCCCTCACCTCAGACTCAAAAGAAAAATGGAATGGAAGGGCGGGCGTACTAGCAGCGTCGAGGACCAGAGCAATGGGAGTTGACGGGGAAAGCTCACCGGCGGGCAGGCCTCCTCCATCACCACCCACAACAGGAGGGCGCCCTCCTCTCTTGTCCGTCCTCCCTCCAAACTGCTTTTGCTGAGATTAGGATCCAGATCCAATCGCTTTGACCGGCTATTCCATTTTTTCTTTTTCTTTAAACACCGAATGGCTGCTGTTCGGATGAGGGTCGACTGGGAGAGAAGAGATGACGATGGGGCAGGGGTAATTTGGTCAGGATGGTAGAAGGAGAAAAAGGAAAAACAAAAAAAAAACAAATAGAGTGCCTTCTTTTGAATATTTCTCACAAATATTTGTGTATATTATTTTAAAATTTGTTTTGATTAATGAGTATTAATACTTGTGCATATATTTTACTTTCATGGCAACAATGGTGGTAAACTCACCGCATATGACCTTATTCGTGTATTTGACTCTATACATTCATCCAAACATAAACTGGGGCGGCCTCGCCCCCATTCATTCCTCCAACCAAACAAAAAAAATAGCTCGCCCCAGCTCTCCAATCAAACAGGAATAGAGGCCGCCTTGCCCCAGAAAACATGGCTGACCCCGCCCCAACCCACCTTGACCCTCATCCAAACACACCCTTACCCTGGCCCCTCCGACCCTCAGATCTCACTCGCCCTCTCTTCTTGCTTTATGTCATGGACGGATGGATTTCACTGCAAGCAAAGGCAGCGGGGTGTGGCTGCACCGGCAAGGAATCAACAAGTTAAAATTCCCTCTGGAACCTGGAATCTGAGGCGAATCTGAGGCCTGCAGGCATGGGGACAGAAGGAACATCATGGCTTCGACGACTGAAGATTGCATCGGGCGTTCATGAATTGTTTTTATAGTTGTAAAAATGAACTGCTCTGATAATTGCAAAGATGAACTGCTTTGAAAGTTGCAAAAGAATAACGGTTCTAGTATGGATGCACAATGTATGGCATGGGCCCATTAACGTAGACAAGATGAATTATTAATTAACACCTCCAGCAAACATTGTAATACTTCAAATCCCAGTGTGAATTAATATGAGTGTGTCATAGAAACAATTCCCTCTAAGTCTTTTTCTTTCTGGAATGTTAGTGATCATACGTTTGCATTTGTGAGACCACGTCTGGATATTTCAAATGACCTATACAGGGTTACTACAAGTGAACAAACCCACCCAAGTGAAAGACCTGACTCGACCTGAGCAAGCCTAATCTCATCCGAGCGTGGAAAAGCTCCGAAATATATAAATTCTATGAGGCTGCTTGGTTGGTGGCCATAACTGGCCACGCCACAGCACTTCACGCCACACTGTGGCGAGAAAAAAGTGCGCCACAAGTTGGCGAAAACTTGCCTTGCTTTTGCATGCTCAGCTCGCCTCGGGACAAGAACCAAACACCTACCAATGCTCTGTGGCAGCCAACATGTGGCGTGGCTATTTACTGCTGGCAACCAATCAGCCTCTATGTCCCGTACTGCAAAGAAAAGTGTATTTAAAATTTTTATACCTGAGATACTTTTGTCTACAGCATGCATAATATGCTTTCATTTTTTTTTCCACTTGTTGTTTTCGTTATTATACTTGCTGGCAGAGAAAAGTTTAGCCTCATGTCATGACACATTGGAAATTAGGCATGGTCATTTAGCTCGAAATTATGTGTGTTTTAATAAACTACTTGCGGCCATGATTGTTTTAACATTTCAGATAGGTATAGGTGACCATTTAGACCAGGCAAAAAAAAGGGATACACAACTGCAAGTTGCAAGACTTAGAGTATTACATAAGTTGAAACCGACTCAGGTTTAAGTTCTGTCCGGTTTGAACTGGGGTCCTCGATTATGGCGCATGTAGTAACAATATATGAATTTCTTTTAATAATTTTACTTCACGCGTGTACTAAGAAACATAACATTTATCTTCTCATAGCCATAACATTTGGAAACATTCTATCTGTGTGGCTAATCAAAACAAATTTATTTCGTGACAGTTCTGTTTTTGATGGATTACCTGTTGTGTACTTCAGGGTGACAAGAAGCAGCATTCATCCATGCTACTAATTCAGATCACAGATCGACGACACATCTCCATCAGGTCCCAAGACATGTACTAGATAGTCCAAGAACGCGAACTGTTCAATGGTAAGAAGCCATATGTCAGTGTTGCCCAGAATCACACGGCACAAGCAATGGCAAACGGAAGCAGCGCACGACTGTTGCGCACGACTGTTTCAGAGATCGATCAATCGATAGCCTTGGCCGCGCACGACTGGCTCTGTTCGTTTTTTTTTAACGCTAAATTTTAGAGGCCTCTAAATAAAGAGAATTTAGTACTAAATAAAGTTTAATGACAAAACCTTTTTACAGATGGGTACATTTTTACGAGACGAATCTAACGAGCCTAAGTAAGCTATGTTTTGCTACAGTCATGCTACAGTAACCATCGTCTAACCACGGATTGCTTACCCTCATTAGATTCGTCTCGCGAATTAGAACAGGGGTTCTGCAGTTAGTTTTGTAATTAAACTTTATTTAATACTCTTAAATAATAAAATTCTTTTTTTAGACCCCTCTAAATTTTTAGGGGTGAAAGTGGTGTGGATAATTATCCGATCCGATCCGGTCCGAATCCGATTTTTGAGGATTTGGAGAAGAATTTTAGGTATCCTAGAGGATCCGATCCGATCGATATGGGATTAGGGAAATCCGACGGATATGGATTATCCGAGATATTCAAGCGGATTATCCGAAGCTTAAAATAAGATTATCCGACAATACTTGCTTCGCCCAAGAAATCACAGTCCACATTAATCTATAATATTACCCATACGTGTAATTCTCTAGCCCACAAGGCTTCCTATATATTAACGAATTGTGTTTTCCATGTTATTCTCACGCTAAAGTTTGCTTCAGAACTTTTTTTACGTGCTTCCTTGATATTTTAAACTGAGAACTTATAGTTTAGACAGTGTGATTTTTTTAGATATTTTATGGTTGCTCTTAGCTATTCTACATGTTTGGATGAATAATTGTTCAACATATAATTCTCTATTGATAGACATATTATATCCGACATTTGAAGTTCCGTTTCCGATCCGTTTCCGGTCCGCATCCGTCCCATTTCCGACATCCAAAAATATCCGTATTCATAACCGCATCCGCAATTTATCCGCTCCGCTCCGAAATCCGATGAAAAAAATGATTAGAATATGAGGAAGGTATTATCCGCTCCGATCCGATCCGCTTTCACCCCTATAAATTTTAGACCCTCATGAAATGTACACCGTTTCGATCGATCGATCACCTTGACCTAGCTAGGTCACCGGCAGTACACACTGGTTATCTAATGATCTAGAAGGGGCTGTCACGAGTGAAGTGAGGCCACGTACGCATGCACAACACTGTAGCTTCTTGCATACTGGGCCGGAGCATCTCCAGGAAAATGAGAGTCCCGTCATGCAGTATCTTGTCTATTCTCTTGATTGGCTATTATTCACCTGCTGAAAAATAACTGCAAACACTGTAGCTGTTGCTGAAAAAATAACTGCGAGCATTATAGCTGCTGCTCCCAAGGTTTGTAATTTCGTTTTGACCGGAAAAACCGGGTCGGACCGAGATGTCCGGTTACCGGAAAAACCGGGAAAACCGGTCAAAAACCGGATCAAAATTCAAATGACAAAATTTGAATAAAAAACGTCGAAATTTCCCAAAAACCGGACCGGTTTACCGGTAAACCGGTTGAAAATTTCGGTACACCGGACATGAATTTTGGTAAACCGGTTTAAAAAGGAAAAATAGAAAAAAGTGCAAAAATTGAAAAGTTGCAAAAAATGAAACAAAAAATATGTAAAAAAACTAGATGCAATTTGCAGCCCAATGGTGAAAGCGAAACACGTAGATTCGATCGTTTGGTCTCTCAAAAAAATCGAGGAAGGTTGCTGGTTCATAAAAAAGAGATTTTTCTTTTATTTTTCTTTTTTGTTCTACTCATAAACTTTCGCGATTTTTTAGGCACATGAAACGATCGAATCTACCTGAATGGTTTCCACCGTTGGACTCCAAATTCGATCTAGTTTTTTTTACGTATTTTTTGTTTCAAAATTTTTCAAATTGTCATTTTTTTAAAAAATTTGAAATGGAAAACCGGACTACCGGGTAAACCGGACCGGACCGGTTTTTCCGGTTTTCGCGAAAATCGGTCCGGTTTACCGCGGTAATGCAAACCCTGGCTGCTCCTGCCTGTAAAACCCTGATTATTTTGTACGAGTGTGAGAGCATATAGAATTGGGCTACTCCCATGCGACCACGAGACAGGCCAGGTACTGGCTATGATTTGAGGTTTCATGCATATATTCTGCAGGGCACCATCTTTTTCTCCCTTTACACAACCAAAAGATCTACTGACTGCACCCTTCAAGCAAACATCATTGTAGTCTACAGAACGACATGTCAATCACGTTGTTCTTTTCATTCTGAACAACGCCACACTAAAAGAAATGTATTACTACGAATATACTTATGCTAACTGCTGCGTGAGATTGATATGGACAACAAAAAAGAAAAGGATTTACATGCAAATAAACATGGTCATCGAAGAAAATACTGGCTATACATAGGATCAACTGGTTTTGAGCGAACATTGAAACTGTGGAAGGAGAAACAAACTAAAAACTTGCAATTACAGTTAGGAGGAAACACGGCAAGTCCTTAAATAATCACTACTATTTTAGATAGGAACATGGAAAATAATTCATTCTAATATCCTGAACATGTACATAGATGCATACATAAACCTACCAGACATTTGTACCTTTTTGTGCTGCACAATCCTCTCTTGCCATGTACCGTGCGTTCAGATCTAACATTATGCCCAGCGTCCGGCCGTGACTTGCAGAAGGCGTCACGGATGAATTGGTCTCTCTCTGCAATTTCCCACAGCTTTATTGAACTGCTCTCAAGCAAACTCAAGCCAAGCTGTATATTCTCAACGAACAGCCATTTCGACCTCGTGGCAGATGGCAGTTCAAGAAAGCTGTGGAAGATCACAAAGAGGGCCATCTACATCATGCAGATCCACGGCAACACACACATGCAATTAGAAACTTCACCCACATTCAGATCGGAGAAAAAGAAAGAAAGAAAGAGAGAAGATGGTGTTTCAGAACCGGGCTGAGAGGAATACACAGGCATGCCTAGAAAACTGAAGATAAGATGTTTGGGGAAGAGGAGAGGAGAGGAGAGGAGATGATGGGTGCGTATTTATAGGACCGAGAGGATGTGGGAGCTAGTCAGAGGGGAGGAAAGAATAGTAGAAAGGAAAGAATCGCATGGGGTTGGTGGAGAGGCCGAGGACCCCAATCCCAATGGAGAACATAGGGGGTGTTCGTTGCTTTAGCATTTAGTATTTAGATCTGTCATATTAAAGAGAATCTTATTATTTAAGAGTACTAAATAAAATTTAATGACAAAACTTTTTTACAGATAGGTATATCTTTACGAGACGAATCTAACGAGTCTAATTAATCTATATTTTGTTACAGTGATGCTACAGTAACCAGCGTCTAATCACGGCGTACCTACCCTCGTTAGATTCGTTTTGCGATTTAGACCAAAAGTTCTGCAGTTAGTTTTGTAATTAAACTTTATTTAATACTCTTAAATGACAAAATTCTTCCCTATAAATTTTAGACCCTACGCAACAAACACCCCATAGTAGGCGGCCACCCTCCTGATGCAGAACTCGCTCGCAGACCC
Source organism: Eragrostis curvula (assembly GCA_007726485.1). Lineage (NCBI taxonomy): Eukaryota > Viridiplantae > Streptophyta > Magnoliopsida > Poales > Poaceae > Eragrostis > Eragrostis curvula. Next base: position 2,057,267 of record CM017439.1, on the reverse strand, counting down.
TTTCTTTACCTCTGTCCACCAACATCTCTTGGCACGTCAGTCCAGCCGACTGTCATTCACAGATCATCATCAGGTGTTGAAGTCGACAACGCATCTGCATTGTGACACTACAGCACCCTTATGGAAACTATCAGTCTATCATGCACGTGATTACGATCTCGCAAGTTATAATCTTATTCGATTTGCCTGCACTTTGAGTGTGTGGTCCGGAACTAGGCAAATGTAACATGGTATTTGTGGTTCAGACGGAGGCTTCCTGCACCCTTTCTGGTCTAGCCACAAGCCGATCCGTGAACGAGAGGCTACAGTTGAGTGCTGATGTGTCCATGCATTTGAATATACGATCGAACTAACATGGTAAAGAACTTTTGCTGATTCTGTTTGATTGTGGATTGGCTAAAGAATTGGAGAAAACAAGTGTATCGCATAAACTAAACCTGTGGAGCATGTATATTGTGGTATTTACTGCCACTGTACCGAACTTGAACTTCACTGCTGAGCAAGGTCAGGACTCAGGAGACACAGCTCATTCTGATTAATCTTGATGCTTGTGCTACTGAAGAAAAGAGTCAAACAAGCATGTCTTGAAGCATGTACTCCGGCTAGAATAAGCCTGCAGCCAATTGAAAACTCTTGAACTGTACCACGGGCGCACTACGGGAATGGAGTAGAAAGAGAACGCGAATGCCCCCCCCCATGCGTCCCGGGGTCAACCGTACGTAACTGCACTGCACGAAGAACTGGAACCTGACACATATTGGGACCTACGCATAAACATAAGTACTCCATACCGCTCAATTAGGACTTGGATTAGTAGACCAGATGCATCAGATTTCACTGACAAATGCATTTTTTTCATTAGTAGAACTGTTATATTATTGCAGTGAAAGGGAGAAGAATTTCCTCCTGTTTCTGTCAGAACTGCACTTGGTTTTTGCGAATTTTTCATTTTCAAAACAAGTACTATGAAACTCGTACCACGTCTAAAAGATGTACTACTAGTATCTGAAGCCTGAAGGTACCATTTCATTTGCAGTCAATACTCAATAGATTTTGGTTTTTCGAGGGAAAAAAAAGGGGGAAACCAATAGAAGTGATAAATGAGCGTGGGAATATGTTTGTGTACCTTTTGTACCCAATCCGAGGTTTCTTCGCGCACACTCCTCTCGGAGCCGGAGGCGTGCGGCAGTGGAGTTTTCCAGCACGAGTCGTGGCCCGTGGAGGCGTGCCCATGCGGATGCGGTGGCAGAACGCTGTCAGGCCTCGGGAAGACGCGAGGCGACGGTGACGGAGGGCAGCGATTCTCGCCGGTGCGCGGGGCAGCCCAGATCAGACGGTGCCCTGCGCGCCTCCGGGGGAGCACCCGTCTGACCGCCTCCGCTATTTTTCCCATCCAAGCAAATCTCATAGGCCGGTCCCTACTCCCCATGCAAGTATAGTAGCACTCCAGTTCTCCAGAATAGTTTGATACAACCGGCGGTTTCACGCAGACTCGGTTCGTGTCGATGGCTCGCTCCAACATCGACGATTTGCATCGTCTTCCAGTTCCCACCGTACAGCGGATGCTGCTATTCGTACGGCACACCATCTTTTTTTTTATAGCATATGGACGGCCCACCATCTGACGCTGGGGCCGGGATAACGGCGGTTGAAACAGAAGTAAAATGCGGCTCGTTTACCTCCATAAGCAAAACAAGCAAATCACAAAGACAGTACTCATTGATCTCAAAAAAGAAAAGAAAAGATAGCACTCAATTTCACCATAAACATCACATTTGTTTTAACATTACAGAGTGGGTTCTCGAAACAAACGAGGACCCAATTTGCCACGATTTACGAGCAAACACTGGGAATTATATACCAATCTATCACAGGGTAGACAGATCGTCAAAGCATATGATCAACAGGTTTCTGTGAGGGTACAATATGCTTCAAAGGAAAACATTATACGTAACTTGCAAGACCATTGATCAAATTGCGCAATCAGATCCCAGAGCCACCAATGTGTGTGTACATAACGAATAAGCTGAAACAAACTAGACTAGACCACTGCTCAAATTGCACAATCAGATCCCAATGGAACCAACTTCTGTGTCCATAGTGAATAAACTGGAACAAACTAGACCAGAAATCAGATTCCTGTACACAGACATTAATCCAACATTACCCAACCAAATCAGTACCAAAGTCAATTTGATCAGTGACTGTCAGTATTCTTCTCTTTTGAAAAGGCAAGTTGAGGCATCAGTTGAACGAATGAAAAATGTGGTCTCAATAACAACCCCTTCGTATGCAAAACAAGGAAATCACGAGATTGCTCACTCACTAATTTCTGCTCACTATCATGGCTTAAGATTTGCTGGGAAACTCTACATCACCTAAACAAATTTGAAGCTGATTTTCTTCAGTGTAGACTTCAGCAGAAATGAAGCTGATCTTCATCCGCTTAGACTTCACCAGAAATGAAACAAACTTCTACCTCTGTTAATCTATATACGAAATCTATCTCACACATTCATATAGCCAAACTGGAAGAAATCATTAATGGGGATAGTTCAAAAGAAACATAACACTGCAAGAGTACTACTGAAATTTGCAGTCATATTTCACCGGTACAGATTCAGTGAGTAATCATTACACACGGAACAAGCTGAAAGAAACTATACTAGAAATCACATTCCTTAGCTCCACTAAACAGGGAATTTCGTCGTTGAAATTTAGATGAACTATTGACTACTCTAACCATATCCAAACGTTCCAGATAACTAAAATGATCAAGCATCTTGATCACAATTCAGAGACACTCAATGCAAATTACCTCTACTCAGCGAAACGATGCATATCATACTTAACGAGATTCCAAAACCATTGACTGATACAGAAGGTTGCTTAGGTTTTTAACTTGTCATCAGTACAGCACCCAAAACATGATTACTCGAACGAAACTACTGGGGAACAAAAAAGCGAAAAGGGCCAGGAAGCCATTTGTGTGACCCAAGCCGCCGGGCGGTCTAGATCTACTTCTCGGAGGAGTTGGGGCCGCGCTTCTTGCCGAAGCCGACGACGGCGGTGACGAAGCGGCGGTTGTACTGCATGCGCTTGTGAGCGCGGCCGCGGGGCTTCTTCTTCTTGTCCTGCTTCGCCACCTTAGGCGTCTGCCCCCGCACCTTACCAGCACGGGCCAGCGATCCGTGAACCTTACCTGCAGCGGACCAAATCTCAGAACGGAAATTCATAGAAGCCAATAACGCGGGCAGAGAACGAGAAGAAAAGGAGATCATTACCCATGGCGACGACGGCGGCGGAGCTCCTGTGCTCGGGCGATTTGGGAGCGGCGCTCGGGCTGTGGCGGCGGCAGCGGTTGCTTCTGACGTTGCCCTAGACGAGTGGGAGGCTTTATAGATGCAAAGCGTACTGGGCCAGTTATTTTGGGTTATATTTGGGGCCCATTTTTCATTCGCGTTCGGAGGTTGAAGCGCCGCAAAAAAACCGGCCCGTTGCAGCCCACTAAAACGTGCAGCGTGGGGAACCACTTCCGCGAGAGCGAGCCCTCGGGAGCACAGCAGCATTGCGGCGCGCGAGCACACCACCCACCTCGGCGGCGGCGGCGGTCGCTCGAAGAGAGACACCGAGGAAAGGGGAGGACAGAGAGAGTAGGGAGGATGCCTCGGCCAGAGATTCAAGCGCCGCCGGATGTGTTCTACAACGAGGCGGAGGCCCGCAAGTACACAACCTCCTCTCGTATCATCGAAATCCAGGTGAGCAAATGAAGCACCAGCCTGTTTGATTTGAGCTTTGCCGATTTTGCGATGCTAACTCGACGAATCATACCTTCTTTCAGGCTAGGATTTCGGAGAGGGCGTTGGAGTTGCTCGCTCTCCCCAACGATGGCGTCCCCAAGCTGCTGCTTGACATAGGTCAGCTTCCCCTCTGCACGTCTTGACTTCTCGCGTGTAATAGAACACTCAACAGTTGTTGTTTTGCTTGAAATTAAGAAGAAAGTATTTTTTTTTGTTTGATAATTCTTCAATTGCAGTCGGCACATGATAGAGCGTTCAACATTACATTGCTTTGATAATGAAAGGATGTGGCTACGTGATTTCACTTTGGAAACTCTGTTCTTACGCTGGTTGTTTTTGTGTTGTGATTGACAGGATGTGGTTCTGGACTTAGCGGTGAGACTTTGACGGAACATGGTCACCATTGGATTGGCTATGATATCTCAAAATCTATGCTTGGTGAGGAACTGACTCACTTCTTTGGGCTTGTTCTCAAAATCTTCTTCGGTATCTCGGTCTGTTCCTGCTACCCTTTCTTAGAGGTTCATTCATTATTTTGCGCAGATGTTGCCTTGGAGCGTGAAACGGAGGGTGACCTTCTGCTCGCAGATATGGGCCAGGTATAATGTGCACTATGCCACTGGGGTGGCTAAGAAATTTTAGTTTCATATGTTATATCCATGATGAATCTCATAAGGCCACATAGCATTTGCAATTCCTGGTAATGGAGTTCAGTTATATGGCACAAGTGGTTGAAGGCATCCTTGGTAGACGTAGTAATAACATTGCACATCATCTGAGTTACTGCAAAGCTAATCTAGTCCACACTCTAGGCTTGCAAGCACCTTCAATGTATAAATATTCTGGAGTGAAAAAGAGAGAGAAGAGAAATGCCTGATAAGCCTAACATTGCTAATTAACGTTCCAGGGCTTAGGTCTGCGTCCAGGAGTTATTGACGGTGCAATCAGTATCTCAGCAGTTCAGGTAACTTTCAGAAGTTATGTTCTGCAACTGTGTGTTTATCTTATTCCTAATTTCCATATTACTTATGTCTCAACTGCGCTTTTTGTTTTTTTGGTACACGCGCAGTGGTTATGCAATGCTGACAAGTCTTCTCATGACCCAAGATTGCGGTTAAAGTAAGCACTTGTCATCACTTTGTTCTATTTGTACTCGGCAACCAATTTTTTTTTAATTGAGATGAATGCATATTTTGCAGGGCTTTCTTTGGATCATTATATAGATGCCTAGCAAGGGGAGCAAGAGCTGTTCTACAGTTTTATGCTGACAACGTGAAGCAGAGTGAAATGATTGTTACTTACGCCATGCGTGCTGGTTTTGCTGGTGGAGTGGTCATTGACTGGCCTCATAGGTAAGGACTCTATCACCTCATAGCATGGAAAATCATACAATTTCATGTTCATGCATTTATGGGCATTTCTTTCTTCTGACAGTTCAAAAGCTAAGAAGTCATACCTTGTCCTCACTTGTGGAGCGCCTTCTGTGCATACATCACTTCCTAAGGGTAAAGGTGAAGATGGTGAGATGTGTAGTGACGACGACGACGATGATAGCAGTGGTGAAGATGGTGACCGAACTGTAAGCTATGACACAGAATTTCTTCTTCGTAATTTGTGGATCTGTTGACGATATTTCATTTCCCCCCTTTCCTATTGCTGTAGTGGTAACTTTATATCGAGCTTTTATTCTTTACTAGAACCGGAAAGCATGTTATGTTCATGAGTGAACCTCATATTGAAGCAGTATCTATAGTTACTCCTTACTATGAAACAGCTGCACTATAATTATTGTTGCCTGAACAGTTGTAAGCCCACCTGTGCATAAGAAATGTTAAACATAGTATTTGGAGGTCCTTCGAATAACGAAATCTGTAATTAGGTTTTTACCTCATAATTCATAGTTTTTTTGGTTGCTATAGATGCCACAATTAGTTCCTATGCTTGATCAGGAACCATCCTAACTTCTCAAATTTATATCGGGCGATCATTTTTTTTTTGGGGTTTCTAACTGTATGTATGAAATGGTTATTGATGCAGGTTGGCATATACGAAAGAAATAGGCCAAAGAAGAAGCAGAAGACAAAAAAGAATGGCAAAGGTAAGGACTGGCTTTTGAGGAAAAAAGCGCAGATGAGAAGGAAAGGGCATGATGTACCTGCGGACACAAAGTACACAGGGAGGAAGCGGAAAACCTACTTCTAACTCTGATTCTGGTTATGCCGATGACTGGCCATGCTTGTCATGCTGGTTGTCTAGTTGGCTGGTAGTTTGTAGAGAGCGAGAAGGTTTTGTAAGAGTCAAATGAACGCGTTTCCTGTGCTGTTCCAAAGTTGTACCTCCGTCTGGCAGTTTTGACAATTTTTTGATTATTTGTCAGTTTGTAGAACATATATGAGGATGAATGGTTGGTTGTTTTCATGAGTATATGTAATGTTTTACCAATTTGTTTTCTGTTGACTACAGTTGTGAATCATCAAATGCAGTAGTGCATCATGCTGTTGGGTGGAATGCAAAAAAGTCGAGACCGTCTTATATGTTCTGGACAAAGCCACTGCTGTCCAGTTCTGGATAACGTGAAACGGTGCGCCCTATCGAGCCCATAGTTGAGGCAGCTCTCTTGTCAGTCGGTCTTCCCTCGATGGCGGGTGCCTGCGCGCTCGCCGCCGTGGCCGCTTCACCCGCGACTTTCCAGGCCGCTGAGCTCAACTCCACCTTGCCGCCGCGCCGCAGCAGCTTCTTCCGCGTGAGCTGCCGGCATAGCCACCGCGCGGCGGCGACGGGTCCCGCCTCCGCGAGGAACGGCGGCCGCGCACGTTCCTCCCGGCCCGACCCCGCCGAGGCCGAGACCGACGCGGGCGTTGGGGGAATCCTCAAGGTCAGTACCTCTTTCCAAAATCTCGTTACTATCTCTTCAGCCTTCACATTGACTGCCTCCAAACGCCTCGTGTCCTTCGCTGTGGCAGCCGCGGCTGCCTCGCGGAGCTTCTGCTCCTCTCGTCATCTATGGCGGACTCGTATCTGACCATCGCACTAACGCCTTGGACAAATTATGCTTTCTCATAGTAGTAATGTAGCGTTAATTCGCATTCCACGGCAACCTGCTGGACCGTAGTAGGATCGAGGTGCATTATCTGATTATTATCTGAAGCAACGAAACGTTCTACTCGTGACCTTCAGTTTCAGTAATCATTATCCACAGTTCGACTCCAAAATTGTACTGCATTGTATACCATCATGCCATCACATCCAGCAGCTTTTGCATTTGCTGATATGCTTCTCTAATCGCAATTCTTTTGTGCTTTCAAGCAGTGGGTTTTGACGAATGAGCTCGTTTAATTTTCCTTCATGTGTAAACAGGATGACTCCAGCTACCTATGGACATTGGTTCTCGGATCCTTTGGTGGCGCCGCGGCCATAAAGTACGGGAGCATCCTGCTCCCCGACATCACAAGGCCAAACATCATACAAGCTCTGCTGATGGTGTCCCTGCCTGTAGTTGCTGCTGTCGTTCTTTTGTTCAAAGCGAGCTCGAAAGAGGATTGATTCAATACAAAGGGCAACCTGTCGAAGTTTTGGGATTACTGTAACTTCTTTGGGTTTTATTACTTTACCGGTATCTTGTAAGATATTTAAGACTATAATCGAGCACTATTTCGAAGCTGTTTGTGTGGTGATCAAGGTTCCCAGTTTGTAGAGGACTACTTGTTGAGTGCTGCCTAGAAGAAGCCTCATCCAAATATTTCAGTAGAACCGGGTCTCGCTCCGCATAGTCAGAGAGTAAGCACCAATCTTCTGAATTCTGAATACAATGTTTGGGAGACCCGCCGCAGCACATCTCAGCATCGAAGCCGCGTACCCGCCGCAGAACTGCAGTGGCTGGGTCAGTGAGTTCACCATTCACGAATCAGACTCACGCCTCATCTCCTTTCTGCAAACTTCCAAGGATGCACGGCTTTCCTCCCGGAGACGGCCGTAACGCGCCTACATAATACATTGGCTGTAAGCGACGTGACCGAAGAGCGGACTGCCCTTCCCGCACATGTGTGGTGCATCAGATTATTCAGAACAGCACTAGTAGGAAGCAACTGCTGCCGACAGGGCTTGCCTTAAGTTCTCAACACAAGCGTCACAGTTTGAAAAGTCAGAACATGGATGTTCATTTATTCTGAACCCGAAATTCAATGATATATTGCAAGAATAAATTATATTTACAAAATGTTGTGGATTCTCTGGGTTTGATATCGCCAGGGCAAGGCTGCAACTTCAGACTACAAAATGGACTTGGAAAATAGCAAGAAAAACATTGCTTCACAAGAATGGCAATGTAGCATTCGTCAACTAGATTAGTAGACAAGTCTCAGGTCTCTCCGCTGCCACTTCACAGCCAGCAAATCTTGAGCCTCTCCAACAAAACGTATGCTAACAGCTCGACGGGTTCCCAACAAATTGAAGAATTGCAAATTTGACTGCAGCACGATGGTAAACAAAGAAAGTGTATAGCGAAGCAAATATTTACAGCCTACAGGTTGTCCTTCAGCCACTTCGCAGCACCACTGGCAATGGATCTGAAAGAACACAAGGAACTGGTTCAGAATACTGGAGATACCCCAAACACAAGTGACTGATGAACCGTAACAATCAACAATATTATAAAACTTAGTTATGTTCGTTCAAATTTCAAAAGAAGAAAACATCTACATTTAAACCTCCATTATTACATTTATATTTTTTTCCTTTTAACGAGTACTTGGAACACTGGGTTTCCAAAACCAATAATATAGTTTATTGCAGAAAAGGGCACGGTTAAGGATTTCATACCACCAGAGCAAACATGCAAAACAGACATAGCATACCACCTATATGTTAAATCCATGTAACGATATACTACTAATGAAAATATATTACTAGTAATGAACACAGGAGACGGGCTTTTCAAGAATAGCATACAACACTCCATTATGATACATGACTGAACCACTATGTATCAGCAGCAACCACATCGTATCAGCAATGACATTGCAAATCAAGTTTAATAGTTACCCTGCAAAATCTGTAAGTTTCTTTAACCAGTCACCCTCTCCTTCCTCAGGTTTATCATTATTTTCTTGACTTGAGCCAAGTTCTTTCTCTTGATGCATGGCTGCAACACAAATGAAATATGCAAGTATTAGTTTCATTTCATGGAAATTTCTTCATTGCTCATCAAGCGGTAACAATAGGACACAATTAAACTTCTCATAATGAAATTATTTGCTGTAGGGTGGCGGAGGGTAAGAAAGAAAGAGAGCCAGTAAAGAGCATGTTTACTTGTTGGCTTGGTGGGTTTCGGCTTGGGGGCTGTACGAGCAAAACCACCATCACTCAATGATGCAAGTTCTTCAAGTAATTCCCTTTCACGCCCACTGTAATAAACAACAATCTTAGCAACTCACAGAGATACTGGCTGTGTGTTTATGTGGCCCAGTAATTTAAAAAGTTGGTTCAAGTCAGAAATATATTTTCACCTTATACGTTTTGGTATAGTGACCTTAACAGTAAATAGATGGTCACCACGTATAGATGGTTTATTCAATGATGGAACACCTTGCTTTGCTAAGACAATTACATCACCAGGCTGGGTGCCTGGAGGTATTCGAAGTGTACTATTTCCCTCAACAGTTCTAACCTGCATGGGGAAACATTTGAAAGGAATGGTTACATAGATCTACATATCGAAATAAATATTTCAAGGATAGCTTCATATGTGAAACAGAAAAGTACAAACGAAAATTGATCTGTTAGAACAGCCAAAAAAAAAGGACTAGACTTTATAGTACAAGAGAACTACCAGCAGGCATAGAACAAGTGATTAGCATAAGTTTCCTTTCAAGAGAATTGTGGAATCAATTCATGGTCAAGACAATAGTATCACATCTCCTGATCTTGGATTTTTCTCAAACAAATATAATGATTAAGTATTGTCAGGAAACACCATGCTATAAGTTCCTTTTACAATATTTGAATTATCTCAATAGCAAAACTGAAAAACACTAGCATTCGATTAAGAACTAAACTAAAATAAAAATTGGCCAGTGTACATTTTCATCGAATATTGTGCATGTAAAGCAGACCAATGAGCCAATAATGTTGATCAACTATGTGCAGGACCTAGCTAAAGCAAGCAAGCACGCACAAATGCAAGAAGGCAGGCAAGCATGCAGAACTATTGAAACTGGAATAAAGCAACCAAACTATCTGCTCAATAATGTATGTATCTCAATTTTGCATGCTTCTAGTTTCCAGTTTTCAAGTAAAGTGACAAATCCCAGGCATTTGTTCTGTTAGTTCTATGGGAACGAAATAGTTGCTTTCTGAACAAGGCAGTGAACTATGACTGATACTAAGGATCACAATTCTTATCATATGAAACATATTTACCTTTTTAACGGTGCCCAAAATAGCTTCAACATAGCTTATTGACACATTGGAATACAAGTTTATACCATCCCTTTTAATATCTGATGGCTCCTCTATATCAAGGCAAACATAAAGATCACCAGGAGGCCCTCTGTTTTTGAAAAGACAAAAGGGTTTATGCACGAGTTTATTCAAATATCCATGCAAAGAGAGACATAGAAAGCTAAAAGTAAGGAATTTAGACAAGATAGATTGCATCTTGGAAAAGACAGGAATATGCCTGCACATGTATTCTGAAGTTTTGTCTACATTGCAGTTGGCATAACTTCCTTTAGTCTCCGAGCCTTATTCAAAATGTAAATTAGCTAGCACACACCACTAAATTAGTCTGCATAGAGTTATGCTCCTGATACAACAAAAAGCTTCAGCAAAAAGCATTTATGAGAGGACCTAAACTATGAAACGCAAACAACCATAACTTCAATTCATATAAATGAAAATTTTAAAGTAAAGAGATTCATGAATCTCGTGTTGCATAGTGTGATGTGACACTGGCAAATTCTTCGTTGCCGCTAATTAAACATGGATGCTTGATGTCATTAACCATGTTCCCAACAGATGTTTAGTCCAGAGGTACGCAAAAAAATGGTACAAGGCTACAACTAAGGCTAAGCATGGCAAACCACTGCATAATACAAAAATCTTTTTTAACAGCCTCTGGTACCACAAAGTACTGCTGAGAGTATTTTTACGATGTTCCAGTATGAAGATAAACAGGATAAACATTATGTTCTTAGCACTTTGCTTACCCTTTTGGCCCTGCATCACCCTCCCCACGAACACGAAGAGTACTACCTTTACTAACTCCTGGTGGAATTTTTACTTTGATCTCTTTCCTGGCACGAATACGTCCCTCACCAGAACATTTCCTGCAATACTCTGAAATGGTTTCACCCTCTCCGGAACAAGTTGGGCAAACAGAAACCTACAAAATAGGAAACCCTAGTCCATTGTAGTCATCACAAATTGCAATAGATATCAAATTGAACTGAAATTATTACATAGAAATACAGGCCGTCCAAAGGCTTGAATTGTCCAGTGTTCTGAATTATGACAACCTCGGTACATTATCTTCTTCTAGATGTCTCGATCATTAATACATTTTTAAATGCATGAACAAAAAATAATAACTATTTTTTCTACTAATAAAACAACCAAGTGATTTTTCTTTTTTTGAGAATCAACAACCAAGTGAATAATGAAACCTGCATTGCTGCTAATATACTGGGTGCAATGCCAAAGCTAACATGATTCACACCCCTGTTCTTTCTAGCTATATTCTGAATGAGAAGGTGTAATCGACAATATACTAACATTTCAAAATTCTATTTCTTCTTAGGGGAAAAAAAAGAAACTTCTGACATCCTAGTACATCTTGCAGAATTGTTATATTTTCATGATATCACATTTACAGTTCATCCTTTCAAATAATGTTTATTCTGCTACATGAAACCAGCAAAACGTCACTAGCTTACTTCATTTCACCTAAATCTCTAGAACAACATTCTAAAGTTAAATGGTTAAAAGAAGGATGCTCCATTCTTACCTGGGAGAAAAGACCAAACGGTGTTTGCTCAGTTCGCATTACTTGCCCACGCCCACCACATGTGGAACATATTCTCATCTTGGAGCCAGCCTTTGATCCAGAACCACCACATGTATCACATGTTTCCAAATGAGATAAAATAATATCTTTCTCTGTTCCAAATATCGCCTCTGTGAACCCCAGAATCACATCATATCTGGAAGATTAAGTTTGCGTCAGTTTAGAAATGACACTATTCTGGTGAACTAGCCTTCCCGCAGTCTTTGATGTATTTATCATATAGATAAAGATGCAGAGTACAAGGGAGAACATAGACAAAGCCAAAGGAGCCTAGAAAGGTACTTAAAAACTGCAGAAATTGACCACTTCCTGGCCGAAATGCAAAAGTAAATGTTTTGCTGTTTTTGCATGATTCTAGTATTTGCAGAAATATGTTCATAGCCAAAAATTGTATTAGATTGTACAGAGAACAGTCTAGCAGTCGCTCCGTTACGGGTAAACAACGTGGAACAAATAAATAATTTATATCATGTTCTTATCAGGAAGGGACAAATGTAACTACATCACTATCGCATATCCTTCTGTCAAGTAACCTATGATCCCAGAGGTACATTACTTTCAGGCAAATAATGTTGGAACTCTGCTGTTCGCGAAATTCAGAATTCTAAAAGTTTTAACTAGCTACAGCGATTAGTAGTGAAGGTCACAAAAAATTACTCTGCAAATATTTTGAAATAGAAACACAACAGGTCACAAATATCATCTCACTTCAATATGACTTGCAAGTTAACACAAACCTGATGTCTTCACCTTGAACAGTAGTGCTCCGCCTGCGTGTCCTGAATGCGCTCTGGTCCATGCCTGAAAAGCCACCCATGCTTGATCCAAAGAATGTCTCAAACAGATCAAATGGATTGGTCTGCATGGAGAAAATGAACAGGGAAAGAACTAAGGAGGCTTGCTTACAAGAAAATATGGGCAATATTTAATAACACTTAGAATCCATATAACTGAGCTGATATACATGTAACAATGTTAAGAAAAGTTGTGTGCTGTTAATTCCAGGTAAACAAGAGTGGAAAGGCAGTACCGTGTAAGCTCCACCTGATCCTCCAACCGTGCTCTTGACACCAGCTTCACCATACTGGTCATACATCGCTCTCTTATTTTCATCTGACAGCACCTGATTACAGTAAGGCTCAGTACTCCCAAAATCAGACCATGAAAGACAACAGAAAACAAGAACCATACCTTTATTTCTGACTAATATAAATTAAATAATGGAGAGTCAAAAGCCTGATAGAAAATATAGATCACAACTACCTAGCTAAATATTGTAAGCTATCACATCAAACTCTCGAATTTCGGTTAATAGCATCACAGGTTCAAAGGAAACGCATTATATGTTGTAAGACGATAAATTGTGCGCTAACATTATCAACAACAAGAGACAGGAGTCAGCTACAGATCAAAACTTTGAAAGCCTAACAGGAGGCGTGTCCTAGCTCCCGTTTCTATAAGAGCCCTTGGCTACATTATGCTCTAAGCCCAAAACATATCATAAAGATAGTCAGAACAGTAAGTGAAAGCATTAAGCAAAATAACAAGAACTGTATACCTCGTATGCTGCACTTATCTCTTTGAACTTTTCAGTCGCTCCGGGTTCCTTATTAACATCAGGGTGATACTAAAACCAGAAGAGAATAAAGAAGGATGTCACTACTTTTTTTAACAAGAGAAAACATAAACAAATACGTCGGGCTCCTCATACGCTGCATGAATTTTTTTCTATAAACGCGTAAGGGGATAAACGTCGAATACCTGTCGCGCAAGCTTGCGGTAGGCAGCCTTGATGTCTTTGTTACTCGCGGAGCGCGGCACGCCCAGCGTGGCGTAGTAGTCGGCCGACGCCCGGACCACCAGGCCCACTCCACGACGCCGCCTCGGAGCCCACCCCCGATGCTGCGGCGCAGCACACGCGAGCCGGAGGACGCCGCTACTACCGGCAGCGGCGAAGTGGACCCTACGAGGAGGAAACGCGGCGGGAGTGCGGGACGACGGGGAAGGATTAGAGGGCGCGAACGGGAGCGTGGACAGCGCGAGCGCCATTAGCAAGCTCGGCGCCTTCTAGAAACTTTGCGCGGGTGCCTCCTCTGGTCCGCGGGGTTCGTCTGAGGTCTGAGCGGATGGAAGCAGGACGATGGATGAAACAGAATTGGGCCCTGGCTGTCAGTCTAGCGAGCAGCGTGTTCCTATTGTCTGTATGCATCTCCATCGTTTGTAACCTCCGATCTAAGATAGTATAAATTGTTTTTTTTGACATAGGTGTGAGTGTGCATGGGTTGTAAGTTATACTGTGTAATAATAAAAAAAAATATTTTT